>DWEH01000075.1:0-15376 GCA_018245815.1 Apyrrothrix aesculapus | reverse complement strand
AGATGGACATTGCCAAAACACTGGAGTGCGTTCACCCTGAAAATTTTGGCGGCAAATCCGACCACGCGCTGACGATTCCTTCATTATTATTTTTTTCTGTCGTTATTTCGCGGCAGTCCAATTTATTTTATAGATATTGGCGCTGGTTCATTGGGGATGCCCGGCTGGACTTGGCCGTGGCACCGGTTGGCGTACCTAACTGGGTCGCTACGTCACACAGGAACACTGGCCAAAATCACGACACACGCGGAAAGACGCCATGAAAAAAAATCACGCACTCCGCCATCTTGCCACGCGCCGTTTTGGCGCGCAACAAGTGATGCGTCCAGAAACGCATACGCTTAGTGGACAGCGCACGTAATTCTACAATAAATCCCATTGTTGTAAACTGAATGCAAAATTCGATTATATGCATTTAGGTAGTTAACCCGGACGCAGAAGGAATTTTAAATTCTTTGCAATTTTCAAACTTGGAAACGTATAGATTTTGAACGAAGCATGTACCTATTTCATTACATGCGATTTAATTCCACAAGAAAATGTCTCTTTTCTTATTTTTCCTTTATGCAACGCGGCACATGAACCGGAAACGTAATTTTGATAACATACGCGTTTTATTTTACGACTTTCAGATCGTAAAGCAATATGGTGTCAAGAAAATACCTACTATTTCGAAATTGGTCCACCAACCGACCATCAAAGACAACAGTGTTTTTTCACTGGGTGTAAAGACAACGTGAGGCCTTGATCTTTTTGTTGTTTGTCGCATGTAGGCCAAAGTATTAGTAGTAAAATAAAAGTTCCTCTAAAGATTTATGTGACAAAAAGTTGAAATTATTCCAGGTTGTTCTAATTATTTCGAAATGGTCCAACCCTACGTACTATGACTTTTCATAGAATAAAAACAGTTATAAAAATAAACGTAGACTTTGAGCTTATAAAAAGTTAATATGAATTCAACGTCAACAAATGTCTAAGCTAACTGTATACACTTTCGTCTTTCCTCTCGATTTTTGAACCAATCTTTATTAATAATAGCTGCACAATACCGATCTCGCGTTTATGTTTGAACTTTATGATCATATAGATGTACTAGAATATATTTATATCGCATTACCAACAAGTTGAAGACCAGTAGCAGCTGAACTGTTTGTGCAGAAATAGAAAATAGTTTCAAGAACTACGGGCGCGTTCGTATTGACAGCGGGAAGTGTGGCGGAATTGAATCTACTCGATAAATATAGATATGACACACGTGTCTCTCCAGACGTACACATTTTCTAATGCTGTCTAATAAAATTGCAGATATTTTAATTCGTTCAGTCGTTTGAATCATCAATTTATTTTGTTCAATAATTTCACCCGCAAGCTGCATGCCGAGCGATATAAATATATTCAGTAAGACCAATATTTGGACAGATAAATATTCCCAAAGCTCTTCACCCACCCACTTAACTGAGCGTTCACGAGTCACAATCTCAAATTTGCTCAATATTGGTAACCGGTGTCAGAATATTGATATTACTGATGCAAACGACATCGCGAAAAATGTTAACATGAAATATCGGTGACCACCACATTTACTATTACGTTTTAGGGACCGTTACTTAAATTTGTAAAAAAATCAAGTATATAAATAAATGAATGTTAAAAAATCAAGTATATAAATTAATTAACATTTATGAATTACGTATATACAAAAAACGTTAATGTGAGATCACACCTGTTATCCCCGAAGAGGTAAACAGAGGAGTGTAGTACACTCCTACAACATACAAAATATATATCAGTATATATTAGTATAAAGCTGTATCATACATAGCTAGCTGTATTACAGGAAGTCCAAGGGGCAAACAGTTTACCAGAACCTATACTTCAAGTAACGCAAACAAAGAAACTTGTTTAAATAATATCCGCAAAGTTAAAAATCTCCGCTCACAACAGCACCGCACGAAGTACGCGCCCACAAATCTTGTGCACTCCGATTGACCTTCTACTGGAGTATATAGAGTGTTTCCATTCAAAGACCTAATGCTAATGCAACGCAATCTACGATCCCTATATACCAACTGCTCTTATTTATCTACCCCAGAGAATTAATCAAACGGTACACACAATCAATATAATATACCGCAGGCACACTCAACATTTATGGCGAAATTTGTAAAATTCTCCATTCTTGCATACATAAATTAATTCTATACGAACATTCGCCAAGTTATTTTAATGGAATGATATCATATTTTACCTGCGCAAATTTAATATGAGTAAATATACCGATTTTATATAAGCATATATTTTATACAAAACCAACATTATATATTAACTCGTATGCGATTATGAAATTCCCTCTCAATTTCTCTCCCAAACTCTTGTATATTGTTTGTAAATTTTAATACATCTGTTCGAACAGCAATTGGCTTTTTTACCATGCGGTAAAACCATTTGTTTCTCGTACTACTTTTGAATTTTCCTTGCCCTCGTTTAATTATGATTAATAAATAATTTTAATGCTGCGTTTATTGTGGGTTAGTTCGTAGGACTATTAATTGTTACGAACATCGATTGAAGCCACACAATACTTCCAATGTTCTATAGCAAGACTGAAACGGAATCATGCTGCATTTTAGCCTGATTCGAAAGCTCTAAAAGTAAAAACTTGAACCGATTCTCCGAATCATAAAACGGTCATTAGTTATTTAAGACAATGTGCAAGACTATCCAAAACAACGCATTTCATTTTATCAGACAGTTCGAAAACACACAATGTTAATAAGGATTCAAGATTCTCGTCCAAGTCATCAATTATTATATGTGGACAATCCAATTACCCAAAGCCCGCTATGAACCGAGAATTCGCTATTGGAAACGTGTCCACAAATCTCGTGCACTCCAATCGACCTTCCGCGAGAGCTTATATAGAGTGGTTCATTGAAAGACCCGGCGCTAATGCAACGCAGTATATTATTGCAGTTGCTGATTGATGTTGTATTTATAAATCACTCTATTTCTATTCTATACCACTATTTCAATTTAATTTTGATAAGAATCTAATGCATATCGGACATTCTAGTTTTGCAACAATGAAACTAAAAATAACTAAACTAAAATTTCAATTGTTTTTCATTATTAATATTCCCTTATTAGTACATATTACTACTTCGTATGCAGTGATGGTACGACAGCCATATAATGTGATACAAACTAAAACATAGTTATAGAAAATTCCCATTTATGAGGATTTAAATCCTTGGTAACATGAAATTAATATTAAATATCGAACTATTGGAGAAGAAAAAACTCAATTGAAAAGATATTGTAATGATTAAGTAATTACTTCTTACTTGTTAAAATAAATGTTTAACACAATATCTCAAAAATTTGACCCAATAACAAAATATTATTGAGATATTAAGGTCATCACGCTACCCAGAACTAATCCAACAATTAGGTAGTAAGGCTCTTAGCCAAGCGGATCCTGGGGTCGGAATGCATTAAATCGATAAATAGGTTTATCTGGTGAATCGATTAGAATATCATGATTATTAATGGTGCAGACTAGATATTATGTAAGATGTTCACTAGATAGTCGATAGTTTCTGGATTTGGCCCAAAAAGTCATAGCAATTAGCGCTATTTAGGACTGCGAGATTAATGGTATAAAAACATCGAATCGTCACTTAGTTAAAAAAAAATTGTCCTTCTGTTTTTTTTGTGTTTATCTGCATATTTGTATAATTTAATTACGTAAAAGAAAAAATCTTATCACAGCTCCCACTATCTTTAATGTATTGTAAATCATTTTTATTTCACCATTTTATACAGTATTAAGAAAAATTTAGGAGATATTCTCAAAATTTTGTGATCGGTCAAATTCATCAGCAAACATTTTAGTGTGATGTGTAACAAAATTAAAATAGCCTTATTTCAAACATTTGTTTTAACTTATTAATAATCAATTAATTACAACAGTGAATCCAAATATAATACTACACAAAATTCATGACACAGTGAAATAAATTGGCTGCCAGAATTGGACTTTTCATTTCAATACAATGTCGGGAGTATAACAAAACATCGCCACAAATACTAGTTCCGACTTAGAAGATACGAGTTCCGTAAAGGACAAACGAAAAAATAATTTACGCGAAATACAATAAACAATTTTCGAAGCGACAGCTATCGAAATCCTTAGAAAAGCCGCAAGGCACAACATGACATTAAAACGCATCAGCTTTATTAGAATTCCTGCAGTACAATGTGTTTATTCGTATACTCGTATGTTGAGTACGTGCAAGCTTTCACGAAGACAGGCCAACTGCATTCATCAGACATAAAGTCCCCAAGACGCATCCGGGAGCACGACTGTCACTCGCTTAACTTTACTATCATTTGCATAAGTGTTATAGCCAGCACCAGCACCAGGTTTTAGGAATAGAATCGAGTCATAGGCCACACTACAATGCGGGTATAACTTGCTTAATTGTATCGTAACCATTGGGGGTAATCCCTCGAACATTGGAGGATATCCTGAACTAGACTAAAAATAGCCTAACCAAACAAATATAAAACTAGTCTAATCCAACTATTATTGGTTTTGTTTAACGAAACGAGAGCGGTCCTCTGTTTCAAACTAACTTGGCTATAATTACAGGAATTCTGTTTCACTTCAAGTCGGTCTTTAACATTTAGGAGGAACTTAAATTCACTAGACAGCATTTTGTTTTTAAATTCAATAGACAACATTTTGATTTGCAGCAAAAAGTTTTCGGAGAATGCGTGTTATATTACGAGCTTAGTTATAAAATTAAACCTAGCTAGAAAAGCTACGAAAATGTTGGGTGAACAAATTTAACTTTATTTGGTAGTCACGACGAATTATGCATGGGGTAATGGAATAGAGGTGAGCCAAAATTCGAATCATCTAGCATCTAAGTAGCCTGAATACACAATTGTATTTCCTGAGAAACGCACCTTCAAAATGTGCAGCTTAAACCAGGAATTCCCAACTCATATCGTTCTTAATATACATAATACAATGGAGATGAATATCTCGTGCTAGCCGTTCTAAATACTAATGTCATGAGGTAATAGTGACCAGTCGACGCGAATACGAATTGGATGGGAAACAATTGAACAGCACGCTCGTCACGAAGGTTGCACGAAAATTACACTGTCGATTTATAAAAAGTCTTTGAATTGACTTTTTAATTTCTATTTCATTGAACCGGGTACGTTTGGCGACGTGTAACATAACGTATGGCGAAGTTTGCTTATCTATATAAGGTTCAGTTCCATCTGCGTATGCTATAAAGCAAAATTATACGAAATTTTGTGTTTATTTTCAACATGTGATAGGCATTAAACAAACAACGTTAAATGAGTCAGCTGTCGATATTTCGTTTTCGTTCTAAACAGTTGAAAATGAAGTGACGGAGTCAAAAATCGAAATATTTGTAGTAAATTTTAATTTATTCTATGGAATACATCATACACCCATGAAGCAGCTACAACAGCTTAAAACAAGTTTGTTACTGAATAAGCAAAAAAAGTACATTACTAAATTCGTAATACATCTGTTAAATTTTTCAGATCGAAACGAAATGTTCGACGTGGCACTTTAGAACGTTCCGTGCTCTGAACGGTAATGTTAGGACGGGAATCGAAAATATGGTAATGCGTTTTTAGTTTAGACCTCCTTTTGCCGTTATATCGTGCGATTCATATTGGATTTAATTTTATTTTAAATAGTGGAAAGTATTATCGTCAACTGATCATACACATGCATTTTATTGCATAATTCTAATAAGCTACGACATATGTACGAGTATGAAGTATGAAGTCGAAGTGACTACTTCTGGCTACCGTAATTGTACAGTACAAAACAATACTCTATTGTAGAATGGTTTGTTGCTGAGTGTAGCAGTGACGTAGTTGAACCCTAGACGAAGTGTTCCAAATTCAAAATAACCAAACCAAATTATATTTAACTAAGCTAACAGTACTCGATTATTCCGCAGTCGATCAACGGAAAATTGCTCAAGACGCAGCACAATCGGACATGTCGTCGAAGTTTATGATTCATAACTTTCGAACAAGAACTTTCAAGTAACCTGCAGTGGAAGAGATAATATTGATCGAGCATTTAACCATGAACGTAGTGAATTATTCTGCTAGAACCGCCTATTTTTATTTACACGTATTCTAGTTAAAGCTCTAGTACAATCCGATTATGTAGTATGATTCGAATGCGAAATGTATTTAACTTATAAAATGTAAATAATAAAATTACATATACGACTTTGAACGATTATTTTAATGACGTATTAGTACTAAAATCTTTGACAGCGGTATTGTACAATCTAGAATTGACTGAAAACCGTTTTAAATCTAACGGAATCCTGAACACGAATCGTAACGCCTGAAAGTATAAATGCAATATAAAGCTCATTTATACCTGATTGTAAAAGTTACGACATTATCTTCAACGTCTTAATATGAAGCTCATCTACAAATTTTGTCTTAATGAAATTGATTAAAATTTACTAACTAATCCATTAAAATGCTTTGGCGACGAAAATGATTTTATGATGTCTAAGAAAAAATGCTTAATTGTATGTGTATAAATAAAAGCCTTAATATTAGAAAATTTTAGTAGTAATATCACAACTTGTGGTATTAATTAATTCTTGGAGAATAGGATTGTAAATAAAATTCTCATTCATCACTGCGCTCTAGTCCTATTGGAGAACACGTTTTCAATGCACAATATTACATAACGTATTATATAATAACGCAACATCACGCCTGTAATCCCCGAAGAGGTAGGCAGAGGAGTGTAGTACACTCCCACGTTATATAATAACCCACGTTATATAACGTATTATATAATATTTGTTTATTATCTTAAACAAATACATCCAACTGTAATATGGAACACCTTACGCGTGACCAGAAGAACTCCGAATCACCTTCTCCGAGGAGATATTTTATTTGGCACTTCGTCAATCGAGTGACTAAAGATTCCAAGGTCGCTATAGTAATTAGCGGTATCCGGTGGAATAAAGTGTTAATATATTTTCGTAAACGGCCATCACTGATAAAAGATGGGGAGTGCTTATCATTATTTTATAATGGTAACTAATTAACTGCCTCGTTGGTCTGTTGGTAACAAGAGCGACAGCCGGTCGAAAGGTGCTGAGTTCAAATCCTGGATCGGATACTATTGGATTTTTCTAACTTAGATTTTCTAGTAGAAATTTCTAGTAGTGGCTCGGAGTCTGAATGTGTGCCCGATGTATGGCAATAGACTCACTACCTATTCCACAATGGGACGTAAACGTAACAGGTGAAACGTGGGAGTGTACTACACTCCCCTGCCCACCTCATCGTGGATTACACGTGTGATGTTACGTACGTGGTGTTAACTAATAAAAATACTGTTTCATAATCGATTTTTGATTTCATTGTTATACAAATTGCCATTGTATTGGATTTATCATCATTTTGAAGTGTTATTGAAATTCCGTCATGTTTTTAACATAGCTTCTCCGCTTCATATCAGTCGTCTGTTCTTACAATTAGATTATTTCCTTCATGTTATAAGTTATTGTTTGACTTTGCAATTACTCATATTGAATTTAAATATTGTGAAATTATCACCCAACGTGACTACTTTTCTTTTTTCATTAATATAACCCGATAAACAGTAATACTACACCACTAGACAATACAGTCTGGCGCAACACCAGAGAAGTTGTAAATGCTTTGCTACCATTTCAAAAATCTCTTTTCTTGCCTTTCTTGAGGATCCCCATGTGATACCGTTCTTTGAATACTCCGGAAGGAAGTTCATCCCACGCCTCACACGTATGTGGTAGCAACTTTCTTGCCTCTTCTGGATATTATCCCATCCCGCCTCACTTACGTCAGAGCCTGCGTTAACAATAATTGTTTAACAGAACATCTAACAATTGCTCATTCGGGGATGTTAAATGTCACTTTCGAGGTACGTCTTGGAATCATCCCAAGTGGTACATATGAGTAGATCACCTACATTTATGTTGAATTCAATGGACACGCTAACAAAGCCTAGCTTTGTAGACCAGCGATAAATGTGAGTTAAAAAAACTGACCTAATTCAAATTTAAGCAATTTTTATTCCTTTAGCATACTACTTCATCATCATCATTACTTCATTATTTCTTGTTGTTAACTGTTTTTTGTCTAGAGAAATAAAATGTCCACTTCATATTGGAAGTTTCCTCTTGTTTGTACTTTAAAACATTTCGAAAATACATACATATATAAGTAGAAGGCATATACACGTACAATATTTTCAAATTTAAAATATGCTTAATGTTAACATAAAATTTTAACAAAGGTATTTTAACAATAAATACTAGGTATTATGTGGAGATATTATGTGGAGATATTTTATAAACGTTATTTAACCTACATCGGCTACCTGCGTTCTCACGTCAGAGCCACCTCAATTCCAAAAAGACGAACACATCCAAATATTTGTATTCAAGAATATATTTAATATCATCAGCCTTGATTTAATTCACTTTCTATTCCAAAATTAAACAACTAGTTGCAATTGATGCACCCCAATCAAAATAATCAAACCAATATAAAAGCATTGGCAGATGTATCAAAGGGAAACGCAGATTAGTTCTATTAGCGAATAACAGGTCCAAAAAGATAAGTCAATTTTACGCACGTAACGATATTAAAATTAGATAGCATGTTATCAAGATCGTTCGTTACTTAGAATTCCTAACTGTTTATCGCAGTGCATTTGACTTACATTCGTAAATCTATAATGTCTATGAGTAGTTGTTTCAATCTCCTTCCTTAATGCAATGCTTATGTTACACCCGACCTAAATAAAATAAGTATTTTTATTACTATCTTCTTCTTCTGTCTACCTGTCTGTCTACCTGTCTACCTGAATTTTATTATTTGTGTTGATTCGTAATCAGCAATGCTTTAATTTAGACTATAGCCATTTTTTTAATCCGTCTCTAATAGAAACATTAATTGATAGATTCAAAATTTCAAAAATTGCATGCTGACAATAGCCAAATATGATGGACCTATTTAAACTGTAAAACCTATATATGTGCCCATTTCCTGCAATAAATGATTTTTATTTGTATCATTTTGTATATGATACCTATGACAGTTCCCAATTACGCAATATCTAATTAAGGCACTCATTGGTTAAGATGTCTATGACTTTTTAACCGTGAAATAATAACAAGACTATGAATATTTCAACAATATTTATAACGCCCATCGTGAATTGTAAGTGACGCAGCGTACACTATTATTTACGTACTCTCCTATGCTACTTTAAACACTCATCGCAACTACTAACACTTCTCCTGGGTTTCCCACTTCTCCTGCGTTTCCCACTTCTCTCTTTCTATCTCATTCTTTCTTTTGTGCGTTCTCATAAGTCCTACTCGTGTGATTACACAAGGCTGGAATCCCACGCTGTTACAACCACGAGCGTATCGAATCGAAAACTTTTCGTTTCCTTGCGAATGGCTTATTTATATTCCATATACGTGCCGCAAGGTGACTAGAGTACGATGCACCGACCGCACAATTATTTGCAAATAAACGCATAAAATTCTAATCACGACACTGTTTTTTTTTTCACAATGGCCCCGGATTGTGGGCCTTTGACGTCTCGTTGTATAATAAATGTTATGTTAATACAAATTGTAATTGGTATTGTTCGTTCTGTGTCATTGTTGCGTAACTGTTTAAGATCGCACGACGCGCTGTCTTGAACGTAATTCGGGTCATCAGTTTTGTTTCGTCCATCATAGAGTTTGCTTATTTATAATATTGCATGGTATTGGTAGAAGTAATTTTATTTCCGCACCACCAAACCTATTCTAATAGAAAGCTACTTCAGGGTAGATTAGCGAGTAGCCAGTAGGCATTATGATAATTTTAGTTAAGTTGTAGCATGAGAACTGGACAAACAAACACCCTAATGTAAAAAATTCAAAGTCCGCTAATATAGTTCTTGAAGTAGTTCAACTCAAAACATGAGTTATATAATTTTGTAGTGAAGGATTTAGAAACATTGACTGATTTTATTTTCTACAATATGTTATAGTTCATCATAAATTTATTTAACATATTATAAGAAATGTTAATGAAATAACAAATACAAATACGAATTTTATGGAATAGGAATCAAACCACATGTTCTTGCATTTTGTTATCCAGAAGTCTTGTGGTCTATGCATCAAAAAGCTTTCTGTTCACTGCCACTTTTTGTCAGCGTTTTACATCTTATATTTAAATATATCGTGTTGTGTAAGGAAACCCGGTGGTGCTGGTAACAATCATGTTACATAATAATACATACATAATACATAATACTACATAATAATAATTAATACATAATAATACATAGTATTGCATTCTAAGGGTGTTATCACACTTTACTAAATTGACAACATTTCTTATCCCAAATTTTGTTCTTTACGCACTAAAGATATTTCAGTACCCGTTTTATGTTTTATTAGATGTTCCTCATTTATACAAATGCCGCGGGATGTTATTGTACGTTATGGGTTAAGGGCGGATGAGTTGCGCAACAGAAATAATATCAAGGACTTCGTTCCAAGGGGAAACTTTCTTTGGAGCCGTCGTTAAGAACCTGTTTATTCACTCAAGCGAAAACTATCTTCCTTACGTTTATTTTTTAACGACGAGGAATATCGAGCGTGCGCTTTAGATACAAGAAAGAAATAAATATTTCATAAGCTATCAATTATTTCTGGATAAAATGTTTATGGAAGTTTATTCGTCCAATTAAACTTACTATTAAGTACAAATGGAAACATATATGAAAGAACTTTGTTCAGTATTGAGCGATTCACGAAATATGTCCCATACACTATCATGTTCAAGGAACATTGGCAGAAACAGAACTGCGTCCCGCTAGTGATGTAAACGTTCCAACGACACCAAATTATGTTTCATTCATTACATTCACCGAAATGACATACGTCTTCAGCGTGAAAATCATTTATCGCCCGTCATTTACACAGCCGCTGTGAAATAAATGCACGAATTGGCATTTTATTCTGCAGGCAAATAATTTTCGACGACAAAACAAAAAACAAAACAACGAAAAACGGTAAAATAAACTTATGGAATAAAAAACCTTAAAACATTGCTTAAAAAGGGTACTCGCTACAAGCGCTTTATTGTCAAATACGATCGTTGAATACAACGAAGCACGCCCGATGAATACAAATAAGCACTGCACACAGCCACATCGCTAACTCATTAATGAGTGCAATACGAGTTAAACGCATTGTACAACCGCTGAAGTTAGAATATGGCCATTAGTGCAGATAGCAGTTAGCACCATATAAAAACATGCTAACTCCGCAATCAAGAGGCGAAAATCGTCGAAAATTATTCACGTGCAATCTAAAACGCAATTCGGCTAAGACGGCAGCGTCTCGAACCCCAACGGATGACGGTTAACGACAATCGTATGCAAATACATCCCGGTGTTGCCCGGGATACTGCGGGATTACTCCTACCCACATCACTAATCCTCATGTAAGTTAGCTTACGCTTGTTGTCGGGGCTTAGCGTAAGATATCGAGCTCGTATGTTTGAATATCGGTGTAATGTATAGACAGATAAATGTAGTTGTGACGTCGAGTTATGACAATATAGCTTGCTCGTGATTTGTACTGTGTGCTCGGGCTTAATCTCTGATACTGCTGACGTACATAATATGTGCTTCGATAACATATATATACGCGTACAGAATCTCTATACGATTTACATAAACCAATGAACTTGATTCGTCCTCACAATCTGAACTCGATCAAACACAACTTAGCGCAAGCGTTATGTTTTACTGTTAAAGGTTTCGTGAGTGTTTATACACATGATTATATATGTACCGGCTAAACTCAAATATGGTTTTTCGGGACAGCCCGACTAGTTTCAGACCCATACGAGGTCCTTCTTCATGAGCTCCAGCCGACTGCAGCGAGGTTGCGGCGGAGACAAGATTATGTTAACGCCGGGAGCACCGCCATATTTATTTCACTGCATGTATTGTATTGTTTTCATTCAGGACGTGTGATAAGGAGACACACAAAGATATGATGTGGTTTTCAATCCTCAAATTAAGCAATATTTCTATATCTGATAGCGAAAGGACTACAGTCTGTAATGAACAATAAACAACAAGAAACTCCAACGCCTATTTAACCCTTTCATGACAAAATAGGCGCTTAGCAACAGGCCCTCGAAAATAGCACGCGAAAAATCTACGAGATACAAATACGAATTTTACTATTCAAATAGCAAATTGGTAGTAAATAATAGATCATATCGTGTCACCAGAAACATAAAAGAAGTGGCGCCACACGCATCATACATTTTAAATGAACATTGATCATTAATTCATCACATAGATCACACTCAGAGAAAACACTTGAAATGCAATGCCATTCTTAGCACACAAGCAGCATACCAAGCGACAGAAAGACTGCAGTAGTTCTACACAGTGGCCTTTATGAAAATGAGATAATTCGAATCTGAATGCCTCTACAAATAAAGAACGGAAAGTCGCGTCTACACTTAAAGTCAAGAGCTTCCTCGTTTCAATAGACCCGCCGTCATTAGGAAGAAAGAAGTAATTAAAAGTGCGATAAAAAATCTGGAGAATGAAATTCGGTTCTCGTTTGTGAACGAAAAGAAACGCAAACTCAGCTGGAACTGGAGGTGTCAGTAAACATTCCATAATCAAAAATCTTGTGCAAGTGTTGAACTATAAACAAGATAGTGTTTGGCAAGGCTGCAAGGCGTCCCGATTAGACTGCGCCATCATTCCGTCGGTTCATTCAATATTTTTTTTTTACCGAACGCTGTAATTTCTTGGCTCGAACGCATCCGTTTACATGCCAAACAATAAATTTATTAGTCGAACGGAGGAGTGGCAACACTAAACACGCGTCACTCGTCGATACGTCATCGATTGCGTGGAATTTTCGGCATTTTGGAAATCGATTTCGGTGTGTATACGTTCGATTTGCATGCTGCGTAGATTACATAACGCACGCCCGTCAAGGTGACTCGTTCGTAGCCACTACTGGATCTATTTTAGTTCGAATTTCATAAATATCCCGTGACAGCTCATCTCTCCTCTCCCGCGTCTTTTGCCGCCATGATTCGGCGGCCATCTTCGATGCGGGCTTGCGTAATTATCGGGGCTCTGGTGTCGCACAAAAATACCGTGCGGCCGGCTTCGTTCCGAACCGGCGTCCTTGCTAATTTTAAAGTCCTTTCCGAAACTTTAGTGTTTATGAGGTAATAGAGGTGTGACGTAGGTCTGGCAGCGTGCCGGACACCGTACGGCGACTGGACCGAGGAAAAATCGTTCAGACAGCCGCGTGTGGGGTTATATTTAGTCGTGTCCCCGCAGCGGCCGCAGCGCACCTTGAGGGACGAGCGGAATCGACTAGAATCGTAATACTGAACGACTCTATCGGATACGCTCGTTCGGATAATGGCGGCGATAGCGAGGCTGGCGGGAACGATCGGAAAACTAATCGTATATTACCCGTACGCGTGTACGGGCGGCAGATGCGCTAACCAAAATTGCGGCCCGGCGAGCCCACCATCAATATAGCCGACCTAATTGAATATTATACAGCAATTTGTGTTGCCGAAAATCTGGCTGCGAATATGCGGTCTCCATATATCGTGGGCTAACGGTGTTAATGTTTTCTATGGGCATGACACGATGCGATGCAGTGTTGCAGAACTAAATTTAGCCGAGCTCTGTTTTAGCTCTGGGTATTAGCGTTTGCGCAACGTCGCCTCGGAACCGCGAGCGAGACGGCACGTTCTATTATCGGAAAAATGGACCGATACGCGTTGGGAAATATTGTCATTCTGGAGCGCCCTGCACTCTACTTCCTACTGATCGTTAACATTGTAACTAGACATTTTCACGAGTCCAACATCGAGTGGAAAAACTTACGTACCACGTACTAAAACGATGGTGCTAGCTACTGACTGTACACAATCTAGTTACTGTCCGTGGTTTTTTGATTCCGAAATGAAACAGATATCATGAAGAGCTATTACGATATACGACACTATCTAACACTATATTTATAACGTATCACAGTTTATTTTTCCAAGCAAATATTACGACATCACAATTTACTGCGTCTACAATATGTCTTAGATATTTACACTAAATAATCATTAATAACATGAGCCCGAACTCTAAATACTAATATCGCATTGCAGAGAACGATTCAAGATTTAGTTTAAAAACAGCTGTATGTTTCATAATACCTATTCGAAGGGCAGCGTGCATTACGATAAAACTCACAAAAATATGTTTAAGTTATACAGTATAAATAATATTTTAATATTTACCGAAAAAAATAATAACAGAGGTAAACTTACCTTTTTAATTGGTTTAAACAGCCTGAGCATTTTTGAGTGCAGTGTTGCCAGAAACACGTTTAGCTAATATTTTGTTTTGTGGATATCGTATCTTAAATATATAGCAACACAAGAACTAAACAGCTTTAACGATACTACGACAAAAAACGTTTACAAACAGGCAGAATAGATGCAATTGGCTACTGCACTTAATATTAGTCACCGTACAATGTTAAGTCGCAGAAATGCTCTGAACAATGCAGTTTAATTTAACGACTGAAATTATATCGAGTAAGGTAGCACAAAACAACCGACGTGAAGGGCTGGTGCTATTTTTAAATGCAATCATTGCACCGGAAATGAAACGAATATTGCGCCATCATAAGTCATGGCTAATTATTAACACGAAAGGAATGATGACCTTGTTTTGGTTAAAGAAGAAATTAATGTCCAGTTGTACAATAGAGATAGAGAGGAGGGAACAATTTAATACAAAATTATGATTACAAAATTTTTACATTTAAGTACGATTACAAAAATTAATATTATTTAAGGTTACAAATATTTATATTATTCAACATTAAATATTAAAAATAGAAGGAGCGAAATACCTAATATATTATACCTTGCATGTAACAGCATATCAAATATTTTAATTTACTACATATATTATTCATATATGTCTATATTTAAATAGCATCTAAATCAATTATATTTTTATTGGCAATGTCACACTTCTCGTCTAGGAAATTAAGCTTCTATTAGCGTCTAACTCTTAAAACTGCAAAAGGTCTGACATACAGTCCACGCTGCCCCAGTATATAATAGTAACGTAACATAAAAACGTAACATCACGCCTGTAATCCCCGAAGGGGTAGGCAGAGGAGTGTAGAACACTCCCACTTTTCAC
>DWEH01000074.1:0-15417 GCA_018245815.1 Apyrrothrix aesculapus | reverse complement strand
CTGGTCGCTACAAAAACTGGCAAAATTGGTTTTTAAAGAAAATTACAATAACACGTAGGTATTAGTTATATTTATTCTATCAATAAGCTCTCATATTTAAACTGTCAATAAGTTCCAATATTTAATCTGTCACTCAGCTGTCACGACGAAATTAAGCCGCTTTTTTATTTAGATGTAACATTCGCTTGTTTATTTCTATTACTATACAGCCATGATCAGTAGCAAAAAATTTTTTGGAAGTATCTCGAATATTAAAATTTACTCAACGTGTCAGAAAATCTTAGCTGTAGGTATAAAGTAAAAATCGTACCAGTATTTTTATTCGTTCATTCATTTGTTCGTCCGTCGTTCGTCAGTTCTGTCAGTCATCTATTTATTTATTAATGTACTTATGAGACAAAGACAATTAAAATTACTGCCTCTGCCTACCTCTTCGGGGATTACAGGCGTGATGTTACGTTTTGTTACATTCAAAATTATACTGTAATATTATTGGATTACTATTGCATTTTTCTAACTTGGATTTTCTAGTTGAAATTTCTAGTAGTGTATAACACATACATATGTTATGTATTACGAAAGTACGATATTTGTGCAACATTCAAAGTATTCCGTTGTGTAAAGATTGCACAGGTACTAATCTACGTATCGAATTGAAAATGCTCATGTCGTCAGTATCGTCACGAAGCCATTACCGTTCCACTGTTGGATAAAGGTCTGCTCACAGAATGAAAAGGGCTTAAGCCTAGTCTACCTCACTGGTCAGTAGCGGGATGGTAGATGGGAGACATCACAAAGGGGATCATAATGGAGGATTTCATGGGAGTCCAGTAACTTTAAAGCACGTACAATTCCTTAAAAGTAATAGTTACTTTAAAAACTTCACATTTAATATAAAAACTTACATTACTTGGTAAAATCGAATGTGCTATGGATTCGAACCCTAGAGCAACTTGAAGTTTAAATCTCTAAACCGTCACTGCGCACTCACGGAATTTACGCAGGTACTTTGAGATAACAATCGCAAATCGTCGAGCCTGCGCAGACGAGAGACTTTTGCTCATTAAGACAAAAAAAAGCAAAGCGGTAAATTACTTTCGGAAAAGCCAGGAAGAAGCAAGGAAGCCAACACTGGTATATTATTGTCTTGTGTTGTAATGTACATGAAACTAATGGAAAAATGAAATGTTTAAAAAAAAAATATAGCCCCATCTATCAATACCCGCAGTTCCTTTAGAATGTTTTTACGCGGTACTTTTAGTCCCTCGTGTTTACTATTCCTTATAATTATGTTAATAGCTATCGCTCGTGTGTTCAGGGCCTTCATAAACTCAGTCGTGAAACGTTATTTTCCACGAGCGAGTTATTAAGGCGTGCTTCTCGTGAAAGTTATGAAATGTAATTATACATAAAACAGACGCTAAGATGGTTTTGGCGCTAATTGGATGCGGTTCTGAAAGCGGTCAATTATGCAGCTATGAGTTTGCGACAGACAATTTGCATTGTTAAATGAGTTATCAGTCTGTGTATACTCTTATATAAATATGTATATAACAGAATTATTTCATTATAGCAATGCTTCAACCGTTTCCTAGAGTAGAAAAAGAAAAAAAATCGCTTTAGTTTTTAAAAATTAAAAAATACAAAAATGAAACAAACAAACATTGCGATTAAATTAAATAACGACAGACAAAACGGATAACTGTTGATAACTGGAAGTACTACGCTCCTCTGCCCACCCTTTCTGGGAAATACAGGCGTGATGTTATGTTACGCCTGACTATAATTCACAGGTTTTTCTTGTTCAACATTACTATTAATGTCTGTGAGCAGTAACACAAAGTAATTTAGACTACAATGGCTAGGAAATAATAATATTTTTTCGTTCATACAATGGTCAAGTTCAACGACCTCCAACTATATTTGAATGACGTACTAGCACTTGATAATTATCTGTATTTTTGTCAAAATCAAAAACTTCCTTTTTATATTACATACGTTTTTCCTGTAATGCTTTATATACTTGCCTCTTTTTAGCCTGTATGTTAAAATGTGGAGATCTGCCGTTGTGTGCGCATCAAGCAAAAACTGCTGGATGGATTTTGATGGAACAGTTTTAGTCTTACTTCTTAAACACATGGTCATTATCTTTTAAAAAAAATATGATATGTTCATTTAATGTGAAGTTATTAAAGTTTTAAGTAATTGCAATTGTTAGGGATTCCTTAAGATTAAAGTATAGTTTGTATATTTTTATAGAAAATATAACTGGTGAAACGTGGGAGTGTACGACATTCCTCTGCCTACCTCTTCAGGGATTACAGTTGTGATGTTATGTTTTATGTTCTTTTTTTATTTTTGCCTTCGATATTTTTGTTATCTTCTCTGTACATAAAATATGTTGTTAATGTCACAAATAACGCACACAAGGTAGCTGGAATCATCTAGTCTTATCATATGTTAAATTACCTTCTTAAGTGTTCCCACGAGAGCACGATTTGTTTTGTCAAACTCGAGTTAGACTTGGCCCAAGATATTATTATTATTAGTTTAGTTTGAAATTGTATACTAGTCTAATAATTCGACTATTTTCAAGCCTTATTTTTTTCATTATTACAAAAATAAAATAACTAATGCAATACAAATAAACGTATAATATTTGTTCGTTTAATTATAGTTGAGAAACAGCTTTAAATTGTTCATGAAAGGTAGAATGTGAAAATATCTTATCACACGGATAGAGACTCCAAGGCATCCAATTCATTAATTTAGTTAACATGTTGTAACGCTTCAAATATTTTAAATTGTTATTTGAAAAACAATCCAATTGCCTTGCTCATTAATAGGTGTTAATATCATGTTACTTTTTAGGGTTCAATTTTTAGAAAATGTTACCAATTATTCTTTTTTGGGTTTGTCTGATAAGGAACCGCATTGCCATTTCGATTCATTATACTCTTTTGTATAATTTCTATAAAAATATGTTTTGCGAATTAATCTCCGAGTGCCAATGGAATTTTCTAGTTTTTACGAACGTCCACGATTGATTTTGAAATTATTTTTTTATTATTATAATTTTTTTTTAAATACACGCGAAAAACACTTTTAAACTTATTATAAACGACACTTATTTGAATACATTTTTTAAAATACACAAAAACCTTTTCTACTTCTTATTAATAATGCTGGCTTATTTTTAATATAACACTAAATGATTTTTAAGTCACTTATCTCTGATATCAGTATTTGTGAAAGTGATAAACTATCCAAGGAGGTGTGACTAGGGGAAGCTGGGATAACTTTTAAGTTTCCTGCGAGTGAAAGGATGATTAACTGGTGCAAGTGGATATTTTACTGTCTGTGGTAGTTGATACCATGACCGCATGAGCCAGGATTGATATAATGGATTTTGCAGTGATTAAGGTGATTGCCGTTGGACCCGAAGCTCTATGCTTGATACCAGTCTCCAGTCCTATCTCGAGCCTGAGTCAGTAGTGGTGGTTGCAACGATATTGGATAGACCTGGATTTTTTTTACCCTTTTTATCGTTCCACTGTTGTAATACGGGTCTCGTCTCGGAATGAGAGGGTTAAGGCCATTGTCTGCCACGCTGGCTAAGTGCGGTTTGGCAGACTTCACATGCCTTAGAAAACACTTTCCTTATTTGATTTGGTTGGTGTCTTTAATATATTGATGATCTGTTTCCAAAAATACCGCCACAAGCATGGAGATGTTATTTGACAGGGGCAATCGGTGACGAGGATGTGTTTTTCAACTTTCAAATTTTAGTAAATTGAGAAAAATACTATCAGTTTATCATCTCTTGCCTCACTTCTCAGCTTTAACACTAGCGTACTTTGTGCACACCAATCAGAACGCAATATTAAAAAAAAACATGGGAGGCCATTTTCGATAGTTCAGCAGAAAAAAATGTGAAGTATAAAGTTGAGATTATGTTTCGAAGAATATGTATTATTTGTACCGTTCATTAATAATGAAGCAAAACAAATTACAGACTTTCGAAACTACGACATCTCTAACTGCGTTGTGAAAAACTATGCGGAACCCTTTGCTGTAGCATCAAACATAACAATTTAATAAATTAGTATTTTTTTATTAAAATTGGTTTACGTCCACCGTTGTAGCTTGATTTCAATTACATTAAAGTCCGTTGATTTAACGTAACATCCCGCCTGTAATCCCCGAAGAGGTAGGCAAAGGATAGTAGAACACTCCCACCTTTCACCAGTTGCGTTTACGTCCCAATATGGAATAGGTGGTGAGTCTATTGCCATACAACGGGCACACATCCAGGCTCCGAGCCACTACTAGAAATGTCTTCTAGAAAATCTAAGTCAGAAAAATACAATAATACCCGACCCGGAATTTAAACCCAGGACCTCTCGATCGGCAGTCGCGCTTGCAACCAACACGACCAACGAGGCAGTCAAATAAATAAATAAAATAAAAAGTCCTTCAATACTAAATTCGAATCGTACAATAGATGTGATTTCAGAACGCAGGGCAAAATGCTGGAATACACCAGGTGACTCGCAAATGTTGTGGGAAGAAAGTTATCGTCTAATTGTTATATTTTGGGAATCGGTTTATGCGAGTTCCTCTGAATTGGAATTTGATCTCATTTTGGCTGGAATGGCGTCAGAGATAAAAGAAAGCGTGTATTACAAAAAATAATTTACAGTCTACCACCACCAAAATTTCTACCTCATTTTGTTATAATACACGTAGCCGACGAAAAGACGATCAGGATTTTCATACTTAATTAGATCACCGTAAAACTGACGCTGAGTTTGCAAAACATTTAATTACTTTTAGATTGCAAATTGTCTTTATTTATATTCCAATTTTATTTGTATGGAGAAATGGTAACTATTGTTATGGACGCTCTAGATATGACTAATTAATCGTAACTATAACATCGATTGGGCTAAGTACGTTTAATAGTATCAAATTTTCTTACATATTCAATATTTTTTTTCCTTTCCCACTCATGTACGAATTATAATCTGTTCAAAGTCATTTCACATATTTTTAATCTGCGTCGTTCGCGCCGTTGTTACAAAGTTGTTCTGTAGCTAATGAAATTGTAGTTTTATTTTTGTCTTCAGTTTGTTTTATTTTAAAGAAATTTATAAAGCTTGCTTATTGTTGTGTGTGGTAGTATCCGTAGATGTAAGTTGGTAAGTTTGTGCAGATATTCTTAAAAAAATATGGGTTCATATAATTAAATTTGAAGCTAACACATACGTCAGTAATGTAAACACGTTACTGGTGTTATTGATTAAAGATCAATATATTAGTGGTCTACTCATCTCGCGTTACGTACTTCAGAAGTGTATATGAACCTAATTGCTGGTTTTAATACTACATATTTAGTGAAAATTATTTGTTTATTGTAATTGAAGTAGATAGAAATGGTTTTCTGTATGTAGAAATAAAACAATGATCGAGCATAAAGTATTGGCCCTGAGTTACTAAAGACTTATTTAGAATATATTGAAAACATAATAGCGTCTTACATTGAAATGTAAATAATTAATCAATACAGATATTTAGAAGTTTTAATGATATAGGTAGAAAATGTGTCACCTGAATCATAGTTTGTGGTCTTTTTTTATTAAGGAAATTTATTGCAACTAAAAATAGTAAAAGATGTAATTAAATATGTATGGGTAAGTTGTTGTTGAAGGGAGGTTTGAATGCAGTACAATGTGTGATGGCAGAAGCAACAAGGCGCAGCGGAGCACGTCGGGCAATGGTGAAACTTCATGCGACATTGTTATGTTTGCTGGTCGCAACTACATACGGTTGCTATTTATTTCCCAGTGGTAAGCGTATTATATTTTACACTGATTATTACTTAGTATACATTGTTAGTGGTGGATGTAGGAGTTTTGTTTGGGTGGTGTTAAGGGGAGTTGAGCTAGTAGTAGGGTCTAAAAGTAGGTACACAAAATATTGTTTTACTCTATTGACGCATAGCGAGTCATTCAATGACAGTAACAAGATTAATTTAAGATTCGTCACGGGTGGACTTAGACATTTTGGGGGGCTTTCGTCCCTTAGCTTCGCCCCTGGGTTCGCTACTGTTTAGCTACAACTAACTTTGTTCTGCACTTGAGTTCGAATCTTTTTATATCAATATGTTTAAGGTGATTGTGTTACCACTGCAATCAAAAAACGAATGCATGTATGTTTTGTATAAGCCCTCTTCTCTTCTTACTCATAACAGCGTTAGTTTGCGGGAAACAAATTTTTGTTGCAGTCATTTGAAATAAAGTGCCTATTGTGGTAGACGTGCCGGATCCGTGTCGCGGCGTGACTTGCGGCCCTGGGGAGCTCTGCCGCCCTACGGCTGACGCGCGATCATACAAGTGCGAGTGTCCAAGTTCCTGCCCCAGTTACGGGGACCATGAGGGCTCCAGGCCCTTGTGCGCAAGCGATGCCAGAGACTATCCGGGAGAATGCGAGATGCGCCGTGCTGCCTGTGAATCAAGCACTAATATAACTTTCAAATACTTTGGCAAATGTGGTGAGTAGGTTTTCATACTTGTACACATGTTTTCGCGTGATTAAAACAAACGAATAGCTTTAAATGTGAGGAATTGTAACGAAATGTGCAGATTAAAACATCTAGTTTAATAAATACATATTTGATATTTTTCTACTGTATTACTTTATCAAGATCCTTGTTCTGGAGTGACCTGCCCTGACCCCGAGGTGTGTCAGCTGGACGAACGGCGTGCCCCGTCGTGTCGTTGCGCTGAGCCTTGTCCGCTGGAATTTTCACCAGTTTGCGCTTCCGACGGGAAGACCTATTCCAACGAGTGTCAGATGCACCGGGAATCTTGTCGTGCCAGGAAGCAATTAAGGATTATTTTCAAAGGACAGTGTAGTTCAGGTGAGTTGAGTAGTATCGTGTTTTTTTTCTCTTACTTACAATTACCGATCACTGTCTTATACTGTCCTAATACAATTATTCTTGTATCACGTAGTATATTGTATTGTAGTACTTTCGCTTAAAAGTTCTCACCTTTCCGAATTAGCTAAGTAGATTTTACACATGTAACTATGTGTAATTGTTTTTATGCGTCACGGCTCGGTCCCGGTGCCTTCTGCAACTGTGGGAGGCGCATAATCTCGGGTTTATTTATGTAAGGCCTCCGAGAATGTTTAACGATTGTTACTTATCGGTAACACGTTTGCCATTACCAGACAAGTGTACACGTGATGATAGTGTACAACATATGTTCGATTCAACTAATGTTCGGAGACTTCTCGCAGGTGTAAACCCGTGTGCCGAGGTAGAATGCAGGCACGGTGCTGAGTGTCGGGTAGAAGGAAGCGGTGCGGTGTGCGCGTGCCCGCCGCCGTGCGAGCCGGTGCTGAGGCCGGTCTGCGGGTCCGATGGCCGCACGCATGACAGCGAGTGCGAGCTAAGACGAGCTGGCTGTCTCGTGGGCAGAGAGCTGAAAGTGGTCCACGCGGGGGCTTGCGGTAAGACCGCATTGTCAACTAAAAAATTGACAATGAGGATAACTACACCTTTTATAAAATTGACCTTCGATGTACTGATTTTATCAACTTATTTGATATTTTTTCCATTAGTGTCTATATATAATTTTCTCGACGTGTTTGTTATTTTTTAAGAGAGATTAATTTTAAATTCATATGATTTTTACAAAGGATTAATAGAACTTAAACCACTAGAAGTTTTACTATTATGATTGCTATATCAAGGCCCTTTACGGGGTAGAGAGAGCACAGAGTGCCAAACCTCTCCATCTTTGCAGACCTGACATGCTTCTTCTACATTTATCGCTCTTTTCATGCATGCACGCCGGTTTCGGATACTTCTGACTCCCTCATCAGTTAGTAGTTTTCCTATTTGGTCATGATTGGTGGGTCTTAGTCTCCCCTTGTACCTGCATCCATCAACATTCACATTGTGTATCTAGTTTTCCATTCTTTGATCTGTCATTCTTTGGACAAGTTCGAACCATCGGAGCGTGCCCTTTCTCATTTTCGTGACATGATTCTTTCATAAGGATCGAACGGCGTATGTGCTGGTCGGGTATGCCCGCACGGGGGTGAGTGCGTGGCGTCTGGTGAGCGGGGCATATGTCGCTGTCCTCGCTGCTCTAACGAGTTTGCTCCCGTCTGTGGCTCCGACGGCATCTCCTACGGTAACCGCTGCAAGCTGCAGCTGGAAGCTTGTCGCCACCGTCGCGACGTTCAAGTGCTTTATGACGGACCTTGCAGTAAGTGATATTTACTTATGAAGGGCTGCTAATATTGAGATAGATTATAGCTAAATAGTTTTCTAAACAGTATCTAAACAATTAGAAATGTAACCCAAAAAGAGTATAAAGCCTGATTGACATAGCTTTATTAATACGCTAATCTAAAAATTATTATAGCATAATCGGGACATTACATATTGAATATATGACTGATTTGAAAATAGCCCGCATTGCTGTTTAGAGCTGGTGTGAGTAGCTATGTACGAAGCCTTTTTAAAACAATATTTTGACTCAGAACACCAGCCAAACATGATGGTTAGAGTAATGAATGAGTTACATTTCGGAATGTATCTTTAACTTTGTATTATTTTTGACTATTAATATACTTCCTGAGGTATCTCGAAACATATTAGTTATTAATTATTACGAACAATAGCTTTAGGAACTATGATAAAGAACAAAATACATTTTTGTGATTGACAATTTAATTAAACGCGATACTATTTTTTGTTACTTGACTATGCATATATGTATATGTATTTAGTATCATGTACAGGTTGATATAAATTCCTAGTGTATATTTATTCCAAATATATATTCATTTAAAGACATCATTAGGATTTTGTTGCGATGGTTAAAGGAGCTCGTGGATTTGAGGTCCCAAACAGTCGAGATATTCGGAAAAAAATAATGTTGTAATATCACAATTTCAGATGGATGTGAGAACAAGAAGTGTGAGTTCTACGCTGTATGCGAAAGCGACGGTGTGTCAGAAGCAAGTTGTGTTTGTCCAAAACATTGTGAAGAAGGAACCGTAAGTTGTGCGTCTAAGTAACTCCCAGAATTAGCTCTAGAACTATAGGATTGAATTATTTTTTGACTAGATTATTGATTTATTTCACTGGTCTCTTGGTCAGATGGTCAGTCAAGTTGACTACTAATTGAAAACCTCGGTGGGTTCTATTGAACCCACATTTGAATTGAATTGGGTTATTACCACATAGGACAAATATTTGTGTGATGGCACATCACTACCCAAGTAAAGGTCTTTCTTTCCCTAGTTTGTGATTGGATGGCTGTGTGTAGTGTTGTCCCAAAATATTTATTGTTCATTTTAGGAAACTGAAGAGGTGTGCGGAAATGATAATAAAACTTATAGCAGTGTTTGTGCACTGCGCGATGTAGCTTGCCGAGAAAAAAAACGTCTCCACGTCAAGCACATGGGGTCTTGTGGTAAGTGCAGAATCATTATTTTAGTGGAGCTTTCATATAATTTCTTTTACTTCATTGACCTTCATAACGTAATGTGATTCTATCATATATTATTATACTCAGTGTTGCTATACGGGTAAAACATTTTAAAACGGCTCTGTAGTAGCACCAGAATGTTTTCGTTTATCATAAGAAATCTTAACAGTGAATTTCATTTTTACTTTCGCTTTATTTTTTTTATAACCGCCAAAAAATTTATGAAAAAAATTATTGGAATTATAACATTTCTGCAATATCTAAGCTATAACGAAGAACAAATTATATAGCCCGTTTGCGATCGATAATTTCGACACAATCTTATGTTATTATTACATATATCTTCATTACCTTTTAAAATATCTATAAACACAAAGAAGGGATAAGCAGTGCCATTGTACAATACCTCTTTTGTATGATTTTTTCCTATTGTAGTTTTTCTGTGTACAAAATTGTTATATAATAAATAAATAAATGAAAAAAAATAAAGTTAAAGATATACTCTTTTATATATATTGTACAATATTATTAAATCAAAAAAATTACATCGTATACCCGTAATGGTTTGCCAGAATCGTGCGGTGGGGTGCAGTGTCCCACGGGCACTTGGTGTTCGCGCGGCGCTTGTGCCTGCGGGGGCACGTGCAGCGGGGCCCCGCGCGAGCCCGTGTGCGCGGACACGAAGCACACTTACCCGCACGAGTGCGCGCTCCAGAATGCGGTGTGCGAGGCGCGCGCTAGGGGCGAAGAACCTCCTCGACTCGCTTACTACGGCGAGTGTACACAACCAGCCGACGATAACGGAACTTCTAGTAAGTAGCGTGTATGCGTATTTAGAAACATTGCATGCGAATTTATGAAGACGTGCACCACCTACGACTCTCCGCGTTATAACGAGAAATATAATTATTATTATCATATCATCACGTCAGGTCCCTTACGAGGTGAGCAGCGAGCACCGAGTGATAAATATCTTCATCCTTATAGACCTGCCGTGCTACTTCTACATTCATCACCCTCTTCATACACGCATGCTGGTTCCGGAGACAGAATTTAACCTGTTTGATGAAGATATGAAAAAATTATAAAATGTCATAAAATTAAAGATATGTAACTTAGTTGCAGGGTCCAATAAAACTTACGTGAAACTAAGCGACATCGCTAACGAGATCCGAGGATCAGAAGAGATGGAGAGTTCGAGCGAGCCGGCGCTGGGCACGGCGGTGTGCGCAAGAGTGCAGTGCGCTTATGAAGCTACTTGCGCGGTTCGTGCAATATTAAAACCTTAACTATACTCATGTCCTTGATAATACACCTAAATTAAATTGAACTTGGCTCGTTATACTCTCCGTCTTGGTGTGCTTTGCATTTTTTTTCTATTTTTATGAAGGTACACGCTACTGAGTTTTAAAGTTCTTTTTTGATTATTTACGAAGGTTTTCAGAACACCATTCTAATAATAAAACGACACATAAAAGTATAATACATATACCTATGAAAAAGTAGTTGTGAACACTATGCAATAAAAGACCGGTGGTCTTGTCCAGGTGGATGCCAATGGCCAACCGCGATGCGCGTGTCTGTTCGACTGCGCGGCGGCGGCAGCCTCTGCCTCGGTGACGTCTGCACCCGTGTGTGCCTCTGACCTTCGGCTGTACCCTACTCTGTGCCACATGAAGCTAGAGGCGTGTCGCCGACAGGAGGACTTGAGGCTCCGTCCGCTGCCGCTCTGCAGGGGGCTGGAGGTTAGTTTAGTCAATCTTACAAAGTCTTCTTAACTTACAATTTTAAGCTTCTTGAGATTACGAGCCAGAATTCTTAAGTTCGTTCTAGTCACATTTTAGTCATAATTTTTTAAAATATAATTCTACATATTTCTAAAATGTCATTATTTCGTTTTCGATACGATACGATATATAGATAACATTTCGTATTCTTGATTTTTTGCTCGACATTCAGTTTTACCTACATTGTTCTTATACCTATAAGTTCCGGCCATGTGGCGACGACGAGCCGCTGGTGGACGCCGGCGGCCTGCCCCTGGACTGCGGGGGCGGCCCGCACAGGAAGGACTGTCCCGCTGGCAGTTACTGCCATCACACTGCAAAGGCCGCACGATGCTGTAGGAAAGGTACCGTTATAAAAATATATTATGTACTGATTTCAAAATAATATCTGTTTTAATTGTTCCTTATATTTGAATATGATAGGAAATAATTAGTCCCAAGCAGTCGAATTATTCCAATAATCCCCAATATCGCAATATGCAATAGCTGAAAAGAAAAAAGCTCCGGTTTCAATGTTCTTTTAAACATATGAAAAAGTAGGAACTGAATTGAGTATATAACTATTCTGGAGTAATTGTAAATAAAAATGAAATGATAAAATAATGATTGGCGGGCCGTATGCTTAAATCAATGGCTTTTCAAATATAAAAAATGAATACCAAACACGGGATTTGGTTACAGATAAAACTGTGGCCGAAAAGAAGGACTGCCAAGAGTCGTGGCACGGCTGTTGCGCTGATGGAGTGACGGCGTCCAAAGGGCCGGGCGGCATGGGCTGCCCGTCGCAGTGCGGCTGCCACAGGTTGGGTTCGATGTTCGAGCAGTGCGACGCGAGCGGGCAGTGCACCTGCCGGCCCGGCGTGGGCGGGCAGAAGTGCGACCGGTGCGAGCCTGGCTACTGGGGACTGCCGCGGATCGGAACTGGACACACTGGTTGCATACGTGAGATTTGCAGAATTATTTCCTATTTCTCCCCAAACAGTATTTTTAACTTAGTTCAAAGGTTTATTGCAAATATTGTATTGGACTATTGTCAATAAATGATGTCAATAACGTTCCTATACTGCACGTAAGCATTCAAAGTATTAATATATTCATTTAACGTAGCATGTGGGTGCTCGGCCTTCGGTTCGGTGCGTGAAGACTGCGAGCAAATGACCGGTCGCTGTGTGTGCAAGCCCGGGATACAAGGGCAAAAGTGCACTGTGTGCTCAAACCATGAACACACGTTGGGACCAAACGGATGTTTCGATCGTGAGTAGTAAATACAGAAATACAGAAAATATCGAACTGTTCGGTTGAACATTCCGTAATATACTTATTCCTATATTACACATAACTATAATAGTATAGTAATATGCTTACTATGCCTGCGACTTCATCCGCGTTTGAATATTCTAAAATAAAAGTAGCCTAAGTTACTCCTTATTACATTAGCTATCTGCCAGTGATAGTCTCGTCAAAATCGTTCCAGCCGTTCCAGAGATTAGCCAGAACAGACAGACAGACATACAAAAATGGTCAAAAATGTTATTTCGGTATATGTACCGTGTATACATACATATGCATTTAGTAAAAAACGGTTATTTTAATATTACAACCAGACACTCCAATTTTATTAATTTGTATAGATTACTATACCATAATACTTGGTTAATGTTTTGTCTTAGCGGAATCGACGCAATTACCAGCGACCAACTGCGAGCGCATGACGTGCTACTTCGGCGCGTACTGCGTGGTGCGCAGCGGGCTGGCCGCGTGCGAGTGCGCGGCCGCGGACTGCGCCGCCGCGCCGGCGCCCGCCGTCTGCGGCAGCGACGGCCGGACCTACCTCTCCACGTGCCATCTGCGGACGCACGCTTGCAGGACGCAGTCCGACATCGTCGTTCAGGCGTTCGGGCCCTGCGGGGACGAGGCGCCGCACGTCCGCCGAGGTAGTCGTTCCACCGACGATCGCTCGATCCCCGCACGCAAGGACCACGCGAAGCTAAAACCGGACGTAAAGCTAAATAGCTCAGTAGAAGTCCTCGAATACGATAAGTATCAGAGTTTGAACTCGCTGCACTTGACAGACGCTTCAGTAGACACCAGCGACAGCGGCAAACCCGACAGCCCTGAGCCCGAACTCTCCTGCGTCGATATTCTTCCGCCAGTAGGGTATCGCTAGTGGTAGAGCTAATTCGTAGTATCCGCACAATTTTTAGTCGTTTGTATTATTTATTTAACTACTGAATTCACTTTCGTATGCCGATTAATTCACAGAAAGTATTCTTACCACCGCACCCAGTACAGTAGTAGAAGCGAGCAATGCGAGAGCTTGTAATAAGCCTACCAAACAAAAATCTGACGTTCTGTTTGAAGATTCCGAGGAGGATGAGTGGGTAACGAACGAAATTGAGGAAAGCTATCCGGTTTATGAAGATTACTTCGAAGGAGATAAGAACGATTTGTATACGGTCCCACTTTTTGATGGCGAAGCCAGGATTACTGCTAGAACGAGGTTACCAGCGAAACGCTTTGACATCTGGGCCGAAGTGTCCGCTGTTTGTGGGAATGGTGCTTTAGTGAGTGCATCGGGGGTAAAGGATTACTTGTGGGTTGGATTTGCTCATGACAGAGCCATATTGCGATGGGATGCTGGCAACGGCCCGCTGGAATTGCGATCTGGAAAGGTTAGGATTGATGACAAATCGAAAATATCCGCAAGGAGGTACAAGAAGGACGCCGTGCTGAAATTGGGATCGGCGACCGCTCGAGGGACGACGCAAGGAAGGATGAGCTCTTTAGACGTTGATCCTTACATTTATGTCGGCCAACCTCCGGAGAATGTTACGAAGTAAGTATTTTTAAAACGAAAGCATGTATATAAACAAGCCGAGGACAGGGCGCGATGGCGCTTTTTGGAGGAGGCCTATGTCCAGCAGTGGACTGAGATAGGCTGATGATGATGATGATGTATATAAACAACGTGAATATTAATTTTTCATACAAGTAAACTAATGCAAACAATCAACTGCTTATAGTTGAACATAAGGCTATTAGAAGTGAATACAATAAAAAATTACGCCAGAGGTCATTTGCGCTTTACATACATTTCAGCCGACTGGTCAGTTACCTGACAGCAACACACGAATTGACGACTATCTCCTTTATCTCGCGTATTTGACTTACTGTCTCTTACATAGAGTTTAAGTTGCATCAATTCATCTGAAAGAGGAATATATACCTCTATTTGATGTACTGGCAATAGGCTCATCACCTATTCCATAATGGGACGTAAACGTAACTGGTGAAACGTGGGAGTGTGCTACACTCCCCTGCCTACCTTTTCGGGGATTACAGGCGTGATGTTACGTTAGTATTTACTATTACTATGATCATTATGGTTATATGACAGGTTATCAGGAACACACTCGGTCAGTGGGTTCGTCGGCTGCGTGCACCGGCTGCGCGTGTCGGGGCGTGACGTCATCCCCCCTTCTCGGGACATGTCCTTCACAGCGCACGGGCTCCGGCCCTGCACTCCCCACAATCTTGCTCAAGTTGTTTGCCCTTAGAATAAACTTAAGGATAAAGGATAAAGAACTTAAGGACCAGCTTAAACTTGCGAAAACAAGATGTCATAAAAGCAAAAATATCTTTTTTCTATCGTGTGCCAAATGTAGGCAATATCTAGTCTTTGTTATAAATATTGTTATTGAATATGTTCGAAATACCATGTCCAAAGTTTGACGTGGAAAAATGAATACATACCCATGATTATATATGTACCGGCTGAACTCACCTATAGCATATTTTTAGGGATGGCTCGACTAGTCTTCGCAGCAACCTCGTTGCAATCGGTGCGAGCTCAGGAAGGACCTCGTGTAGGTCCGAAACTAGTCGGGCTATCCCGAAAGATATAGTATACGTGAGGTCTGCCGGTATTTATATAATCATGTGTAAAAACACTCACGAAACTTTGAATAGTAAAATGAGTCCACGTATATGTGTATGTAACCTACACTAGGATTTCCGAAGTAATTATCTATTTATAAATTTATGATGTTGTCTCGTTTATGGTCAGTAATAGTGTAGGTATTAAGGTCTGAAAATGTTCGTTAAATCTCGTAGTTGAG
>DWEH01000073.1:0-15448 GCA_018245815.1 Apyrrothrix aesculapus | reverse complement strand
TATTCCATATTGGGACGTAAACGTAACTGGTGAAACGTGGGAGTGTACTACACACCTCTGCCTACCTCTTCGGAGATCACAGGCGTGATGCTGCGTTATTATTGTTATTTTAAACTAGTAATTTGATCAAATTACACTAATAGTCCAATTGCTGGACCTATCCGGTAGTTTACAAATTTCCATGGTCGACTGCAGCCACTTGTGACTGCCGCCCGCTCGTTTGATACTTTTTTCACATAAAAAGCTCTCAGGGGTAGTAACGGTAGACCAAAGATTTCTAAGTATTATTCCAGTCCTATTTAAGATTAGAAATACGTGTATTTTAATATTACTTAACAGCATAAGAGTACTCGTAGTTTCTAAACGAAGAAAACATTAATCATTTTTGGAAAGCAGATATTTTAAAATAGTTTATCTTCAATAAAGACATAATTCAATAATTTAGTTTGAAACTCTTTCCTGAACGCAAACCCAAAATATTGTCAGAATGTCTGCGGTACTGCAAACGGAAAGTATATACGTAATTAATATAAATAATTGGTTTAATGGCCTTTTATTTTAATTAAAATAAACGAAATGAAGTAATGCTTTGTACGGCTTATATCCACTACTCCAGAAAACAAAAACACGTAAAATCACGCCTGTAATCCCCGAAGAAGTTGGCAGAAGGGTGTAGTAGGCTCCCACGTTTCTCCGGTTACGTTGACGTCCCAATATGAAATAGGTGGTGAGTCTATTGCCATACACCAGGCACAAGTCCAGACTCAGAGCCACTACTAGAAATTCTAATTTTGGAAAAATCCAATAGTATTCGACCCGGGATTTGAACCAAGGACCTCTCGATCGGCAGTCGCGCTTGCAACCAACACGACCAACGAGGCAGTCAGAAAACAACTGCTAATTGAACAAAACACACTTCATATACACACATATTTATTGCCTACACATGCTCGTATACACAGCACAGAACATTCTCATACGTACAATTGTGCTTCCTAAAAGGGATTGCAACAATCAATCTATATCTATTATAAGAATACTAAATTATTCTCAACAATATCGTAGCTACTAATATAAAAACCTACATTCATTCAATAAAGATGGCGGTACAGTCGGGAGGGAAAGTGTTAATTTCGAGACTAAGTTAATAGGTTGAGACAACAGCGACAACCACATCCGGTGTGAAGCGTGTGAACTACAAAAACACCCGGAGACTAGCTAAACGTTTCATGTTACGGAAGTAACGCACAAACGATCTAAGGATGCATCGCCACTGTAACCTAATGACATCAATAATCTAATATGTCCTGTATCGAAAATGTAAGATGACAAAACCCGACGGAATAAGCACTTATAATTAATTGTATTACGGTGTTTATAGGGAGTTTTTAAGTAAAAAACAATGGCGAGAAAGTGACTGCCTCGTTGGTCGTGTTTGTTGCAAACGCGACTGCCGATCGAGAGGTCCTGGGTTTAAATCCCGGGTCGAGTTATTGGATTTTTCTAAAACTTAGAATTTCTAGTAGTGGCTCGAAGTCGGGACTTGTGCCCGGTGTATAGCAATAGACTACCTATTCCACAATGGGACGTAAACGTAACTAGTGAAACGTGGGAGTGTACTACACTCCTCTGCATACCTCTTCGGGGATTAAAGGCGTGATGTTACGTGTAACGAGAAAGTTTATTTATCTGTTACCCACATACGTAATTTGTACTTAATACATACTATTATTTACTTCAATTGTTCTATGAAATTATGAAAACACTTGTGTTGTTGACTGTACAATGTAGTTTGACATGTATTTTCACTCCGGCGCATAGCAACGTGAACAGGTCGAGTCTAGACGCTTATAGCAAACGATTTACTTATTATACGCAAGGAAAATGCAAACACTAAAACTACGCTTGAAGAAATATGTATGCAAGACTTGTATAAAATTTAGATTTAGTAGTACAGATAATAAATAAATATTCACTGATATGAGTTTGTACATTTGAAAATGAATTTCCGTGATATTTAATCTTACAGTTACATCTATGTTCTCTTAATATTAGTCACCATTATTTTAACTACACTTTTACTTAGTGATATGACTGTTATAATCGAAATATTCAAACAATTTACTCAATTTATTGCATAAACACGAAACACAAATCAGAAGAAACTTAAAAGTTATTTAAACAAGATTGAGTGTAAGCCTAATACTGGATATATCCTTACTTTGTTACACTATTACTTATTGTTATGTAAGAAAACAAAATCTTTGTACAAACTTGTGAAATACGCGAATACCAAAACAAGTCCCAACAAGTCTCATCCTGACATGTCGTGGTACATTTTAGCGGCCTCGGCTCTACTTTTTGCGCGCATCTCGATGAATCATCAACTGAATGATTGTCTTGGGAACGAAATTTGTGATCTAATTTACTTATAACAGTTTTTAACCCTTTTTGCTACAATAACCTGTTCAACATTTCACTAAGTCGTTTTTTAAATTCTATAAAACTTGTCAAATAATAAATTACAGTTAACTTGTAACTTACAATATGATAATAATTTATAAGTTATCAATAACCATATTTCATACGATTATATAATAAAATCAGAATAAGAATTAATTATAACAGATAAAGCTTAAAACAGTGCTTAAGCACTTAAGTGGACACCTTTACTGGTTCATATTTTTATACCGGAAGCGCGACCCATTAAACAGAGCTGGGTCCACCTTTAGACCAAAATGAAACCTCTCACATGGTAAGAAGGGCGAAATTACCCTAAATAAAAATAGAGAATGGGAATCTAAAACTATTTAAAATAATCTCAGTGCATAAAGTAAATCGAGCGTCATTTTAGCCGCCTTTGTATGTAGGCTTTTGCGGATGAGTCATCAAGAGAACGCTTGGCCGCGAACCGAATATCTGATGGGACTTATTTTTTTTACTTTCAGTGTTACTGTTGTATTTTATACTGTTTAATAGCTATCAAGAGATTTTACTTTAATTTATTGATCGCATAAGACGCTATAAATTTCTAAGGCGTGTCGTGTTGGCTCGATTCTCGATTATGATAGAAACCCCATACTGACTTTTTGTATTTTTGTTTCAGGTAAGGCTGATTGACGGAGCTTGTAAATATTCGTACCACAGTGAGTACTAAATTTCCTGGTATCGGCAACATTTATTATATAAATATTTTTGACAAAAACAAGTGTTACTAAACCGATTACTAAAACTAAATATGTATAATGTGACATAATAGTTCAAAAAAAAGTCGTTTATGATAACGAGTATAAAAATAAGGGCGCCATGTCTTACCAATTTGACATACTATTACTTAAGTGTCAGCGCTAACAAACTAAAGGCTCTTTTATTTAATATTATCGAGTACGAGATTTCGAGTATATTTATTTCAATCGGTCACATTCCAAAACTGTAACATTTACGACACACTTTTCCATTCTCTAAACAATATTTATCTTTGAAATCTTTACTCATCATTTAAATTTCGATTCCGTGCACGAGCGAGTTCTATATCTCTAGCTGTGCGTTTAATTTAAGGGTCATTACACACTTAAGCACTGACCCGAGCAAGTTTTGAAATAGGAACACAGGCATACATGTGCTATACATACATATTAAATACTATCAAACAAAGAAAAATACCTACTTAATAACTATAGAAGTAGTTGCCTACTTAAGAACTAGACATACACTGAGTATTATTTGGGACATATGTATTTTTGTTATTGTGACAGCCTCGTTGGTCGAGTGGTTGCGAGCACGACTGATGAGCGAGAGGTCCTGGATTCGATCCCGGGTCCGCTATCATTGGGTTTCTCTATAATGAAATTCCCAGTAGTAGCTCGGAGTCAAAATTAGTCGCCGATATATGGTAATAGGTCCACCCCCTTTTCCATATTGGGACCTAAACGGAACTGGTGAAACGTGGGAGTGTACTACACACTTCTGTCTACCCCTTCGGACAGACATAAACGTGATTTTATGCATATTTTAATTGTTGCTAAAACTTACTACATGTAACTTTATAAAAAATCATATAGATAAATAACATTCTCATATATATTTAAAAAAACGTAATATCACGCCTGTAATCCCCGAAGAGGTAGACAGAGGACTGCAGTACACTCCCACGTTTCACCAGTTACGTTTACGTCCCAATATGGAATAGTTGGTGAGTCTACTGCAATGCACCGGGCACAAATCCATTCAATTTTTTTCTAAATCCAGCAATAGTACATAAACACTTGAAATAAAATAAATTTGATTTGTCAATGCCGATGTAACATGAACTACACCGCGTCACCCTTAAGGGCGGCCTAACAATAAACTCGTTCACACGAGTCACACATCCCAAAACAATCTCATCAATTAATCTGAGTATTGTGTGCCCCTGTGTTAATATATTACGTCATAAAATTAGAAATACCAAACATGCGATGTTTGTTAACGCATTTTTTTTATAAACCTGACAGACGACATGGAAAAGGTGGCATTTGAATTTGAAATTTACGCTTGAAATTAAACAATTGAAAGTAGCACAATACTCTATACACTGTTTGCCTACGAGGTACGACGGTAGCATTTATTTCTACGTTACTGAGTTTATTTGAAGGGTACTATAGGCAAGTACAGTACTATATTAATATTATGGCTTGGTACACAGAGCTAAACAATAAAATAAATAAATAAACTATTTTGATCTATGTTGTGTTGACTGCCTCGTTGGTCGTGTTGGTTGCAAGCGCGACTGCCGGTCGACAGGTCCTGGGTTCAAATCCCTGGGTCGGGTACTATTAGATTTTTCTAACTTAGATTTGCTAGTCGAAATTTCTAGCAGTGGCTCGAAGCCTGTATTTGTGCCCGGTGTATTGCAATAGACTCACCACCTATTCCATAATGGGACCCAAAAGTAACTAGTGAAAGCTAGGAGTGTACTACACTGCTCGGCCTACCTCTTCGGGGATAACAGGCGTTATGTTACGTTGTCTATGTTGTGTTAATATAAGGATAACCAACCTTACTGTAATTATCTTTAACACTTGCTGCGAATAAATGAAACTAAAAATGCACCTCGACGAATATCGCCTAAATTAAAATAATCTGTATAGACAATTAATTTAGATAATTAATATGCTAATTGAAGTTACATGTTATAAAATTAGTCATGCAAAATGCTTCAAATATAGAACGTCCTATATGTTGATATTTAAAAACATTTTCAAACTCGATTCGAATGATATAAACATCGATATCTCGCTCGCCAAAGGTTACGACAGATACAGTTGCGAAACATCAATTTGCTCGCGTAATTAAATCGATAAAATTAATTCTATTCATATGTGATTTCACGTGATTGGAATTTTTGTAGCATAGAACTACAATACGCCCGCGCGGCCGCATTTTTATGCGCCAGGCACCCATCAGCAATAATTACAGCATTTTCAATATTTCGTCACTAGTACTTTGTAGTATAGAATACGATGATATTTTCAATCAAATTAACACAGATAAACAAAGTGAATAACATTTAGATACACATAAAGACAAAACTAACAAATCAGCTGATGTAAATGAAGGAGTGTATAAACGTTTTAAAAATAAACGTTTATGAATAACAATTATTTCCTTGTGAATAAAATAGGCTACGATGTCAAATATCTGTCGAAGGCCAACACTTGTTCTAGTCTCTTGCTAACCACCGTTTCCTTCACAACGCACTCAAATAAATAAAACACCAAATCCGTCGAATAAATCCATTCGTAAAACAACCAATAAGATTTTTTACTAACAAAAAATCTATGGGAATGTCCGTAGTTGGTCGGACGCCTAAAAATGTATCGCGCGCCTCGACAGTACGGGAGCGGAATCTTAAATAGGGACTCCTTTTAAGGAACGGCGGGATGCCTCGGGATCCTGATGGACCGAAAATGCGACCTCTGGCACTGACCTTCGAATAACTTCTCATTGTCTCCAGAATGTTCGTCTTAAAGAACATTGTAAGTATTAGAAAAACTGAAAAAAAACCTCATTCAGTTATTAATCACACTAACAAATTTACATAACGCCGTACCAGACCTGTGACCTAAATGATAGAAGAATATAATGGAAACCGACAAATCTGAAAAACTAACTTAGGTCGTTACCATCTTTTATCTATCTTAGAAGCCTTTTAGAGGTACATTTGTAATTCACCCGTCGACCACGGATTAGTATGATATTATCGTCAGTGATATGGCTTTCCACAATCATTAACGATGCACCTAAGTACTTATTTGTTAAAAAGAAATTGAAGAACATTTCAAATTATCATTAGCTTTTTAATTTATCCCTTTTCAAAACATCGTTCATCAATCAACTCGTAACGAGCATCGAAACAAAATCTTTACCTTTGTATAGTATAATATCTTCATTTTTAACCCTTACACCGATGCTTGATGGTTTTAAGACGATATTATAATTATGGGACTGTTACTTGTATTGGGTTACACATTTCCATAGAGCTTAATTTAAATCTTAAGAAGTCAAACTATTACTTAACTGCAACAACTGATCATAATCAGCGTATGGTAACATTAATTGAGTAACCAATGAAAAATACTGCCTCTTACATTTCAAGTAGGGACCTAGATGCAAAATTTTAAAGTCTAATATTGATTTAATTTCACCAATGTTCTTGTACATATTCCAAACAGGTATTTTAAAAATGAATATGTTGCACATAATAAATAGAGGACTTTTGGATGAAATTTTAAATGTGGTAATTCGGTTTAATGTTGAACTGAAATCAAACTAACCGCATTTTAAAATTGTACCAAAACTATGAAAGACAATATGAGTATTCTTTTTAGTTTTATATACAGCACGTTAAGTAATCAAATTCCAGAAATATGTTCACCACTCATCATGGATCACAGTAGATTTCTGCAATTCCATAAATAATGTCCATCGTAACTGTTTCTCTGTTATTAAATATTTTATAATCGTCTCGTAAATTTAGTCGTAATTCGCAAAAGTTATGTATCCTCGAACAATACTGCACCTGTCGGTAAAAGTTGGTAGTAATAACCCTCAGTTTATTGCCAACAACGACCTCAGCGTGGCCAGCAATCTCAGTCTCCATTAAAAACTTTAACTGCGTCCATTATGTCAACTTCAATGAATTTCTGCACATTGTCCAGTCGCGGTTAATGCTCAATCACAGCTTTTAGCGAATCGTTAACAGTGTCACGGTGTAAAAAATCGGTCCCATTGCGCAACACTGTGATGTAAACGTTAAACTGGACCTTTTACAATCAGATCGTCATAAAGTAGAAAGTAATTTGTATTAACGAAGTAGCCTTTTTATATATATGCTAAAATTTGGTTAGCTGTATGTACGAGTAATAGAGATTTTTTTGACATCGTTCGTCACAGCATCGTTGTAATGAAAGAATTCATAGCATTCTAACGTAGTTCTGGCGATAGCAAAGAATTTATAATTGAGTCCAGGAATTTATAATTCAGAATTTATAATTTATTTCTACAGCTTAGGTAGCAGCCGCTTTAAAACTGACCAAAGTTTAACTTAAAACTTAAAATTGATGTGCAATTATGTCTTCACTAAAATTCGAATAATTGGTAGGAACAAGACATCCTACATAGGTTCGCTTCTATGGATTACATGTTGCCTTGACATCGTTCAGTCTCCATGACTTGTATATCCTAGTTTACGTTAATGAAAAGCAAATTGACCAGCAGCCTTGTTACAATAAAAGAGGATCTCAACTTTTAGTGATTAGAAGAGAAGTTGTTCGCCATATCCATTTTTAAACACATTGACCGAATTGAAATCCTGCCTAACACAAATAGTACAAGTTTGGCAAGGGATTCAGAAAACGTCTTACATTTATCTAGAATAATTATGTGTAACTATTTTCTTCCACATCTTTAACAATTTTGGTCTTCTCGTCCTTTTCAATAAACATGAAAAATTCATTAATGATATGTTGTGGTTCCTCGTTGGTCATGAGGTTGCAAGCGCGACTGCCGATCTAGAGGTCCTGTGTTCAAATGCCGGGTAGGGTACTACTGGATTTTTCTAATTTAGATTTTCTAGTAGATATTTCTAGTAGTGGCTCGGAGTCTGGATTTGAACCCTGGTGTATGGCAATAGACTCACCACCTATTACATAATGGGACGTAAACGTAACTGGTGAAACGTGAGAGAGTTCTACACTCCTCTGCCTACCTCTTCGGGAGTTACAGGCGTGATGTTACGTCTATAATATCCAATCAACAAGCCTATCGTAATCTGTCTGTAATAAGTTTTTAATACATTGATTCTGTAAGTAAGCAATTTATAAAACTAAAAATAATGTGGTGATCAGACATATGTAATATATATTTATAAGGTTTTATTGCAGTGTATAGTTATACATTTTCCAATATTGGTATATGAAATCTCAAATAACACTATATGACTATCATAATGCTCGTAGCCGGAGACACGTGGCTATAATGGTTCAATTTTAATACTTTTACTAAGCCAAGTGCTTAACAACATTAGTAGATATTTCGTTTCAATTACTACCTTTATTAATAACTTGAGTGACTTCAATTTATTACCTAAACTAACGGATTAGAGTTAAAACTATGCAATGATAAGATAGTAGCTAAATTTTAATAATTTAGAAACAGTATTGGATATGAAGGATAAAAAAGCTCATATACTCATTACGAGAACGATCTTATTTGACGACATATTGTAATGACAAAATGGTATTTTACAAAAATATTACCTTTCAAAAATCTCAGTACGTTTATGTATTTTTAGTTAAAGGGAGCTAAAGGTTTATTTAAATATAATGTGAGTGTTCCAGGGATTTATTTAAGGAAATCAGGAATTAATTACTTGATGTTAGGGAAATACTTTATCATACTTTGAACATAAGTGTCCTGAATTTTTAAATGTTGTATAGATGCGAGTAGAATAATTGTTATTACTTAAATACTGATTTAATTTGCCTATGATTTAATGATTTTTAATATAAAGCTTACCATTTCACTAGACTGAGCTACGCGTAGAATTTATAAATTATTTAGTAGTAAAATTACTAATGCAGTTGAAAAAAAAATTATTCCACTTATATACTAGGGAAAAATAGATAATCTGATTACATTTTAGACTCGTATGTCACCTAATTCTTTAACAATACAATACAGTCTCGAAAAAAATAATATTTATAATACAATTACATTTTGTAAAGACTAATTGTCAATTTAATAAGCTAAGCCTCGCTGCTCTTTGCCTACACCACAAGTGACCTGTCGCGATATATAAATAACAATATGAAAAGTAATTAAAACATTAGGTATGAAATCATCGATCCCGGTATAAGCTAACTGATTCAACTAGCTACATAGCAAGCACTCACAAGACTGCAACATAAATCTGGCTGGCGGCTCGGTCGCGCGGAAACTTTTTGAATTATTAGTTTTAATTTCCGCCTAAGATCCGCTCGCGTCCCCGTATCTGTCAGCCACATATACAATCCAGGGATAGCTCTATATTACTACGTGGTGTTACTACGTATGGATTAGGTGTTTCAATGTAAATAAAGGCACGTCCTGTACTTAGCATTATGAAGCGTTTTCAACGTTTACGGAACTGAACATTACTAAATATATACTTGTATAAACAGATAATTACTATAAAAATAAATTATAAAAATGTGAAATAATTAATATTTTGGTCAGAACAAAAGAACACGAAAAATGCAATCTACCAGCAGCATGTAATAAATGCCGCAAATAATGAACTTCTCTCGGTTGAAAATGCAAAAGAGATCGTCTAGACCTTACTTTTTAATAACTAAACTTTATCATACTGCGTTTTGAGATAAATATAGACGGCGTTAGTGGCGCATTAGACGCGTTGGATTTTTTAAATATAAAGATGAAAATCTACAACAAGGTTTAATTATAACAACCAAGAGCAAATGTGTCAAACGCGTTTGGAAATAGTGTAACGGTTTTAAGATTTTTTCACATTCAGCCACACTTACTACAGCCAATATTAGTCAGCGTTACTTAATATCACAAATGAATTTGCGGTCGGCAATGTTGCCGAGTTCTTAATTAGATTAATAGGCCGCTTTTATCAAAATATATTACTCATATGTATTTGTGAAGACAAGACCAGTCAGTACGTTGTAGGCTACTATTTTATAGCAACCTTCGTGATTTTATGAAAGAAATGTTAATAATAATCTAATGTTTAAATCCGCGTTGGGGCGGAGTAAGACTAAATTCCCCGAGTCTTTCCGGGATACAGGGTGTCGTATGAGGTGACTAAGCCCGGTGCTGGCAGATCGCGGTATGGCACGGCATAGCTAAATGCCCTGGCCGCATATGGGTAGCGATCTGCGATCCCCAACCCGATTGTTTTACTTTAACTAATATTTAACGGAATATTTCTTAGTATAAAGTCATATAAATACTTCATACCTGATAAGAAACTCGAAACGAAATCAAGCATTAGGGGTTGAAAGACCCCAAATCTTACAATTTACTGGTTAACGTACTAAGATAATATTACGAGGAAATAAATTATATTATACGTTGTATGCAGCCTATGTTTGTTATATAGAAGTATGCTGGACGTACTTATATAAAATTATTATGGTGTCTCTCGTACCCAACAATTTTACATCCTGTTCCACATTTTCCGCCTTCTCTTAGGGCATAGCATGATGAGATGCTATTGATAAAATTATAAGCCTTAGTTTCATACGAAGCAAAATGCTAACCCTTAAACGATGTCCACCTTTATTATAGACACACAGGCGGAATAATAAACTCAATGCGTTGATGGCATAATCGTGTTAAAGTATTATATTCACAACAACATTGGAAATCGTGTATTTTTGCTAGAAATTTCTCATGGTGATGAGAAAAGTTATCTAATTTAAAACCGTTTATTCCCTATTTTATTTTATTGTCTAAAATGTCAAAGATGTTAAGCGCTTCAAAAAACGTTTTGGTAAATACATATTATGTCATAGTTTCTATCCTTGTAATAAAAGGGATGAAATTAGCTATTGACCTGGACGCGTTTCTATGCTTCAATTTCTTTACTCTACATTTACATTCCTCAATATTCTATAAGTGTATGGTAGGCGTATACCTTCTAGTTCCAGCTACGTACGTTTCAGTCGTTTAGGTGCGTTAACGTTATCGTGAAATGGGCGAAAAACGCAAAAACATTTTGAGAAAAGCGCTTTCCTTAGAATCATTTGTCTAAGCATTGGAGGGGTCACTGCGACGCGGTGGTTCCCACGCCGAACCTTCGTAGATTAACTAACATTTTCTTCTCTACCAAAACCAAATTACTAGCAAAATATACCTTATTTTCATAGATACACGAGTCAATTTAACGTACATGAATGTTACACAGTGACAATAGTAAGATTGTTCAAACTATAGGTATTTCGAGAGAGTTTCCGCTAATCGTCTAGAAAAAAATATTTGCCGATTCAGCTCCCGCTTTTTGCCACTGATAAATGTGCTCGGAATTATGTATCTGGAAATTTGTGAGTAGTTCAGGATCCTTTTGTTTCTTTGTATAGCCCTACTTTTCTTTTTTTTTCTTCGTTGTGGGTCCAATCCATCAACGAATCTAATTATGAGCGAAATTAAATAAAACGTGCAGACATGTACATGTTCTTTATGTTGCATAGAGACCACTTATGAAAACAATAAAACATTTTTTGAAAAAGCTAAATTTCTGTCTATTATATCATGACACGTGACTCTTTTGTTACGTGAAATGAAATAGGTGATTGCAGTTTTATCATGTTGCATATGTCATTTAATAATTTATGATTATGTTATTTAGAAATCCACTTTCATGTCTGAATTATTTTGAATTTTCAATTCTGCTGAAAGTTTTACAAATTTTGACAAAATACTGTTGTATAAAACTGTTAAACTTAACCCATCTCATTTTGAGAGGAGACCCATGTTGGTCTGTTGGTTGCAAGCGCGACTGTAGATCGAGCGGTCCTAAGTTCAAATCCCGGGTTGGGTACTATTGAATTTTTCTAACTTAGATTTTTTAGTAGTGGCTCGAAGTCTGGATTTGTGCCCGGTGTATGGCAATTAACTCACCACCTATGCCATAATGGGACGTAAACGTAACTGGTGAAACATGGGAGTGTAATACACCCCTCTGCTTACCTCTTAATTAAAGACGTGATGTTACGTGTTACCCGGATCCAATAGAGGAAAGATAAAAGGCTTGATGCTTGATAATAATGCTGATGATGTATATGTTTTAATGTACGTGTTTTAATATCATCAAAGATCAAAACTATACACAGCGGGTAGTCCATACATACATAGCCCTCGTACGTAAAGGCCGGTAGCTGCCTACATATCACGCGGTACGTACTACCCTTTCATATAGGCCATTAGATATTGAATTTCAAATGGCCGTTCGCGATTCTGTATTCATTTGACGCGATGGAGGTTTCGCTCGGTTTGGGTTTCGCCGCGCGTCGCCTTCTCGTACATCATAGCGCACCACGCTTCAGGGAGTTAGGAAGAAATACACTGAGCACAAAATGTCTATTTTTACAGCATTTTTTCGTTTACGAGAATTTAGTTGTTAAATACTTTCTATTATGGAGGCAGTAAGAAAGAGATATACTGAGCTCAAATCATCTAATTTTGAAGCACTTTCATATTCATATTCACATCACAATGGCAATTTTCTTTTTTGTATTTCCTGTTATAGAGATACCAAGAAAGGGATATGATCGAGCTAAAGCAATCTACTTTTTAAATACTTTTGTTTTATAAAAACATGTGTTCTAAAAGTATCAAACAATATGGCGTATGGGACCTTTACGAGGTAATCACAACACATAGACTTTTCAATTCAACCTCAAATATGCGCAACTTTTATTGAGAATAGATGAATATGTTTAATCACTTAAATGATTTGGTATGTCAGGACTTGAGGTGTATTGCAGTTATTAATATATCTTTCACTTTACATAAGAAATAAAAACGTTAAAGTCCGAAGTAAGAAAATAGTCTATTTATTTCAATAAAAGATCCATATTTAGTTACATCAAATTTTATATACTAATGCTAGACACAATTTTTTTAAGGTAAAGTAAATACAAAATACGACATCTATTATTTACCATTTGATAGTAAGAAAAGAAGACGAAGGAACTTTTATAATTCAATCCAATCCGATTTGTTTTTAATTAATCCAATCTTAGAGAGCATTATTATTATTATATCGTAACGCCAGGTCTCTTACAGACATGACGTGATTCTTCTATATTTTTGCTTTGTTTACCGTCCATGATAATTTTATCTACATATCTAAGTCTTAAGGTATATTTCCAAGACCGGTATACCCCGTACCTGTGCTGGAGCCAGTTGACGGCGAACGTAATCCCCAAAGATTTCCACTTGGAGCGCGCATCACCGCTACACATTCTAAATAATAAACAGCTCCACCTACGCCGCCATTATTGCCAAGGGATATCTATCAGCCTTAAGAGTTCCGAAATGTTACTCTCAATATATACTACCGTTTTGTAGTTTCGTGGATAATTGTAGGATAAATGAAAACATCGTAGTAGCATAAAACACAGTTAATAAGGAAAAGAATGTATGCATTCAAAAATAATCTGAAACTATTCCAAATTCAGATGCCTGTTTCTTAAACATTTCTATTTGTCTTTTAAACATAAAATGTAATGTAATGACAAATGTACATTATGTGATTTGCATCACTAAAAAATTAAGCTAATTAAATATTTTAAAAAGCAACATAACAATGTACACATATAAAAAGCGTTGAACTTTATTACATTTGCAATCATTAGTTGTACCTACTTACAGAAACAACTCGTTAAAGAAAAGCTGAAAACCAGACCTTCTTAGTCGATTCTCACACATGTCTATTATTTCAACGGTCCCCAAGTAACTACTACAACATTTCGTCTCAAAAACAACATATCAACAATTCGAAACACATTGCTGTTTTAGTTGGATATAAAATTGTAGCAATGAAACAAAACTGTCGATGTATGGCGTACAAAGAACAACTTTGTTTATTGAATAAGGAACGAATATTCTAACAAAAGTCCAGTAGTGCATTGATGCATGCGCGTTGCGCCGTTGGGTGCAGGATTGATGCTCCCACGACGGTCGACGTATTGCAATCGTTATGCACCTAATGTCAATGCGATAGTCGCTACTGTTCGTCTGTGTCCGATCGGAAGGAGTTTTATTTCTGCGCTAAACTTGCAGCGCAAAAAAACAGGTGGCCATGTTTAACTTTATTCAGCCTTCGACACTCTTTGGACGTGTTCAAAGGTACTGTGCACTCAATGCTCTATTAAATACATTATTCTTTTTTTAACTGCAGATAGTGGTAAATGAGCAGTCACAAGTGGTCCCTGCTGCTTATAGACACCTGCAACCGAGAAGACTTGTTCGAAAGAACAGGATTTTAGAAATAGGGCTGTTAGTGCCAGTCAGCCCAGCCCAGTCAATAAGTTTAAAAAACTTTTAAAACTTTATTTCTGTGTACGCATATGTAGTGTATGCTTGCCTCGTTGGTCGAGTGGTTGCCTGAGAGGTCCTGGGTTGAAATCCCGGGTCGGGTGCTATAACATTTTTCTAGTTTAAATTTTCTAGTAGACATTTCTAGTTGTGTCGGAGTCTGGAGCTGTGCCCGGTGTATGGCAATAGGCTCACCCCATATTCCATAGTGGCACGTAAATATAACTGGTGATACGTGGGAATGTTATTACATTCCTCTGTCTACCTCTTCGGGGATCAAGAGCGTGATGTTACGTTAATATATTTTAATTTTTACAATCTTACTTATGACACTACGAGTACCCAGCGAACGCTAGCATTTAGTAATGCATGGGCAAATTGCGCCCAGTGCAGCAGTTCATTAGCATTTATTACATTTTCTCTACGTTTGTTTATTTTTATTAAGTCTGTTTTCCTGTCTACCGCATAAGGGACCTGGCGTGGTGATATAATAATTGTAAGTTTTCTCAACGTTTATTATTTTATAAGACTTAATTATCACGTATTATAATCATCCTTTAATTTATTGGTTAACGTGGTTTGTTAAAGTAATTACTCATTGCAAAGTAACACCAATTATACGAAGAATGTGCTTGTGATTTGATGATATAAAATCGATATTTTAATAGCTTCAAGCTGTCTAATTTTGCAAGAGAGTCAAGACTAGCAACGAATATGCATAAATTACATCTCAGATACGTTTACAAATAATATATAAATAACAACTTGACTGCCTCGTTGGTTGTGTTGGTTGCAAGCGCGACTGCCGATCGAGAGGTCCTGGGTTCAAATCCCGGGTCGAGTACTATTGGATTTTTCT
>DWEH01000072.1:0-15527 GCA_018245815.1 Apyrrothrix aesculapus | reverse complement strand
CACAAAAATTAATGAAATTCATGTATGTAAAAGGATTTGGTGGTGTCCCTATTGTTGTAGCCACTTGCCACCAGGTGGTGCTGCGGTATATCAATTTCTATACCATTTAACCAATCTATATGAAAATTGATATAATAAGATTAGCCCAAAGAATATGTGTGATATTTAAAGGAATAATATAAAATTATTATCTCACAATATTTTACCATTTTTCATTTTTAATATAAAAATTTATGGCTTACAGTTACCTAGAAACGATGAAACCAAAAGGGGAATAGCATTAAAACCTGTCTACCGAAATACATACATATGGTAATTTATTACAGTGATCAGTCCAATGGTGTTTGAGGCTGACTGGACCATTTGCAGGTTACATTAGTGTGAAAAATTAAAGAATGGTCTTCTAGTAAGGATTGGTTCATTGATTGATTGTAAAAGAATTTTAGACATGATTTTTTGTCATGTGTTTGAAATAATAGTTAATAGAATTTGGGGGTCTGTATATTGCTGTTGTTTGTATGTAGTACATGAATAGCATCATTTTGGTTTATCTAGTTTTTTTTTATTTGTATTGGTATTTTAGGTAAAATAATTTTAAAAAGGGACTATAATAAAAGAATAATATAAAGGTTTATTCAGTATTGCTCAAAACATTCTCAGGAGAAGTATCCATTATAACCCAGTAATAGTTAGATTAATTAGACAAAGACATTTGACTAGTAAGACTAGTAGATGTACAAAATATGAACGTTTCTCAAAACACTAAATGTATGCTACACTGAATGGGTGTTCCCAAAAAAAGTATTTAGCAAATGTAAAATAATTTTTAATTTTTCTTTTTGTTACTTAAAACATAAAAGGTTTTTTGGGCTTCTATATGACTGTGTTCTCCTTTTAAAGTTGCTTCAAATATGTCTCAAAATGTTATGTTCAAAGGGCATATAGCCACTGAAATGTATTGAAGAGCTCATATTTGTATATTTACATACTAGCAATATAACCCCTTCATCAACTCAAGTTTTCTATTATGTTATTACTCAATCCATTTATTTCAACTTAAGTGATGTTCTACCATTTTAACTTTCGATATGAATTATTAATTCTAAAAACAATCACAAAAATATTATCTTTGCCTTTATTATTTCTGGACCATACACATATGTTTCCAACCATACACTTATGTTTCCCTAACTTAAGGACTGTATGTCTAAACTACACCAGCCATTGCTGTATTATGCCAAAATATGTAAATATTACAATTATATAGTTAAAGGTAATTAGAACAACATAAAAGCCACCAACAATGCAATCATATCTGTGACAATGTCTTATGGTCAAAAATATTTATAATTATTGATCATTTTATCATTTGTAATAGGGTGAGTTGTGGTTACAGATCTTCCACCGATAAAAATTACAAACATATTTTTCAACCTTATTTCTAGTTTTATTAAAAGCATTTTAACTGTACATCTTACATGTCCACTAGTTTACCCTCCTGTAGTTCCAGGATGGTGTGATTTACCAAGATTATTACTTTTAAAAAAAATTCACCAATAGGTATAAACCAACTGATCAACAAAATATGAGACTATGAAGAGAAAAACTAGTATCTGATATGGTTTCTTTTCTATATCTGTGAATTTACTGTTATGTTACCAGAGTTTACATTTGTAAATATCCTGCTATAAAGATGAATAACTATCAAAGTTGTGAAGTAAACATATAAAAGCTTGTTAACATTTACAGTGAGAATGCTGAAGGAAACCTGGAAGTTTATGAAGAAATTGAAGTTGAAATACCAAAAGAAGTGGTAAGCTGGACCATATCATTGACACAAAGTTTGTTCTAGTATGTAACATTAATGTGAACTTTTTTAGATTCTGTATGACAATGTACAATTCTTTTTCTCAGTTAAGCTAACCAAAACTTAATCTGTTGATTAATGGAATGTTTCAAATTCTCAAATGTCTGCATGGTATTGAATTGTACATTGTATAAAATTAGGCTATTTTAAAGGGTGATGTGACAGCCCAAAGCTTTATCTACCATTTAAGAATACAACTGATATTCATATTTCTGGAGCTATTTTTTATCCAATACCGACTTGTTTAAAGTTTTGTGACCACATTGAATTTAAATGTTAATTCCTGGAGAGGTCCTGGTTTCAAATCCTGGGTCGAGTACTATTGGATTTTTCTCAAAAATTTGAATTTCTAGTTGTGGCTCGGAGTCTGGATTTGTGCCCGGTGTATGGCAATAGACTCACCACCTATTTCATATTGGGACATAAACATAACTGGTGAAACGTGGGAGTGTACTACACTCCTCTGGCTACCTCTTCGGGGATTAAAGGCGTGATGTTACGTTTTTTTAAATCCTGAAGATGTGGCATGACTACTTCGGTCATCTTTGTGACAGGAGAAAAATAAATTTATTTAGTTCGATGCTTGTGAATTGTACTGAGTTTTAACAGCTAATTTTGTCTTTAAGTTATATTTTATCTATTGAATAATTACTTATGCATTTTGTAACAGGGATTATTTTAGTAGTGTACTTCAGTGACAGCCTGTAACAATACATTCTAGTCAATTGTTATTATGCAGTTTACTGATCTAGAGTGGGAAGAACAGAGGAAAAGGTTTAGATTACATTGCACAAATACATTCAGCAATTAATTATTTAATTTTCCATACAATTCATAAATTGGTTACCGGATTCACTATCTGTTCACCATTACCATAGTAATCATTACTAAAAGTTGTCAAAAATTGATATGTAGACACATCAATTTAACTCTTAATTTTCAATTTTCTCTATGTACACCCCGTAACAGACTTGGCGTGAGGGTATGTATGTATGTAGACACATACATTACTACCCATTAATTATTCGCGACTTCGTTTGCGTTTATTACATATTTTATATGTATAAATCAGACAGAGAAATGTTGATAAACTATATTTTTGCATCAGGCTTCCGATTAAAGTATCAATTAACATAATTGAATCATTGAGTTCTATCAATAAAACTTGTTTATCGTAAAAATATTTAATTACCATTTTCTTATTCTCAATTGAAAATTAACGAAAGATATCATTAACTTGCAAAAGCTAGTAAACTTGTAATAAGTAAATCATGCTGTTACAAATTTAATGTGAAAAAGTCGGTTTTAAAATAACGTAACATCACGCCTGTAATCCCCGAAGAGATAGGCAGAGGAGTATAATACACGCCTACGTTTCACCAGTTACGTTTGCGTCCCAATATGGAATAGGTGGTGAGACTATTGCCATACACTGGGCACAAATCCAGACTCCGGGCCACTACTAGAAATTCTAATTTTATAAAAATCCAAATGTACTCGACCCGGGATTTGAACCCAGGATCTCTCGATCGGCAGTCGCGCTTGCAACCAACACGACCAACGAGGTAGTTGGTTTTGAAATAAATAAAGCATATTTTAAAAAACTATTTTAGTGAAGCAATTGCTATATACTTATAAAGATATTTTTTTCACAAATGCGTGTGGTTTTATATCATTATTGAATTTTAATTTTTTAAGCGAAATATTTACTTGATTGAAGATATTAATTATAATTAACATGAATACATATGAACTAAAATAAAAATAAAAAATCTTATTTAGAAGTTGTTCACATTTTTAGAAATTCATAACTCAATCAAATTAATAATTTATTTGAATTATGAACTAATCAGTTCACACAGGTAAAAATTAATAGTCATTATATATGCATATTTATATCTAAGTCTGAATTTATTTCAGCCCACCAAGGAGGGGAAGGCTGTAAAAAACTCTTCACATATTCCAGTCAAAGATGTATATAAAGTCAGTGAAGCAGTTTGTAACAAAGTTGCTGAGAAAATAAGTCAAGCATTATCAAAAGATAGTTCATTGAATGATGTGGAATCAGATTTAATTAAAGATACTCAGATAGAGTCTAAGACAGAGGTAAATTTGAATGGCAAAACGATGAAATTCAGTGAATCTCGGAAATCTCCATTAATAAGCACTTTTACTCCTATGACATATCATTCAACTCCCAATAAAGAGGGTATTCCACTCACTAAAACTATGGTAGATCTTCAGCTACATCCTAATAGACATTCCGAAAATGTTAAAAAGACTATTGAAGTGCACACAGATAGTTGCAAACAAAGATTATCAGAAACACCAAGCAAGTCTGTTAAATATTCATGTGAATATAGTAAAAGTTTAGAAATCATGCCACTAGATAAAGAACTTTCAAGTGATATGGGGCTTATTAAGCCAATTCAGAGTGAACAAGAAAGCAATGAAAAAAATGACATTGCACAAATTGAAGAAAGACCGGATGAAAACTTTCCTATGGATGTCAAAACTGGAAAGGTTGATGTGATTTCCTTACAAAATGAAAAAGGTAAAGCATTTGAGAAAGAATATGTAGAAATTAAGAATAAAGCTGAGTTAAATGAGGTTGATATACCCAGCCAAAAAGCAAATCCGTGCGAAAGTCTGGATTCTGAGAGCAAATTAATTATTGAGGATGTGCCTAATAAAGATATAAATGGTAAAGGAGTCGATTTGCGAGACCAGTGTGTTGTAAATTTTGATATATTAAACGAAAAAGCTAATGAAGCAGATACTAAAGTAACTGATGTGAATGTCAAACACGAAATTCAGACAGATAATATGGGACCAAAAAATTGTGAAAAAGAAAATGCAGAATGTAATGATAAGGAAAAGAATAGTACTATTGTCCATGAAAAGGAAATCGGAAGAGATATCTTAACGAAAAATGAGACCGTAAATGTTTTTAGTAAAGTCAACAATAATGATGTTGCTTCTGCAGGAAAGCAAGAAATAAATGATTTAATTATTATGAGTAATGTTGAAGCTCAAACAGATGATATAAAAAAGTCCTTAGAAATATCTAGTAATTTTACAGAAAGAAATAATTATGAAAATTTATTGGAAAATCCATTTATAGATATTAAAACTAAGGATGCCAGTGATATAAAATCACCCAACAAGAGCCCAATAGATTTCTTGAACAATTTACCTGAAGGTAATAAAGTAATCATTGACAAAGAAACAGAACAACATTCAACTAAACCAATAGAATTATTAGATAGTTCACCTGGAGATGTTAATATGGTCAATCATATACAAAAGGAAAAGCTTGAAATTCCGTCTGCACGAATGTTTCAAAGTGCAACCACAAATGCAAAAATACAGACTAATGCACAGTCAGAACTGACCATAAAGTTATCAGACGATTCGCAAAATGTTACTGGAAATATTAAACAACCAGAAGATGAATCTACAAAGATACTTTCCAATTTATCTACAGTTGCGAAAAAAGACACTGAGATTTTATTTAAACAGCCAGAAGGACCCATAAATAAGTTGTATACTTCACCCAAAGAAGCAGAATTAAGCTCTGTCATAAACTCAAAACAACATGAACATAACTCTAAAGTCAATTTGCCTAAAGATGTAAAAAATAAAACCACAACAGAGCCTAATCAAAATAAAAAAGATCCTATTAATTATTTAACTAAAGATATGAAAGCTGCTGAACAGATTAAGCACACGGAAAATAAATTGAAAAAGAAGGTAGGCAATTTCACTAATGATAAAAAAATAAATAAGGGTTTCATGGAATTAAAGCAGTCAAATATTGCTAATCTGGCAAAACCACTTACGGATGGTGTTAAACTCGCACCAAATGTCGGTAAAAAGATAACACAGAAAGCAACTTTTACTGAAAAGAATTATGCCCATAATACATTTCCTGTCAATACGGAAACCCTACTAGAAATAGAAAAGACGGATGAGCCTAAAATAGATGGGTCGGTGGCTTACGAAAAAACATTTCATTCTATACAAAATGTCCAAATGGAAGTTGAACGAAATAAAAGTGACACGAAAAAGGAACCTGTAAAATACAGTGTAAACCCTGTTCATAAGCCTATTAATAATAACAAAGCTGCTGTTCCATTTGGCAAGTGGACGGAGGCTAACCGACAGGAATTTCTAAATAAAATAAAAGAAGCAAAGGTACCTACAAATACATCGAATACAAAGCAACTAAAGCAGCCGAACGATTTGAATAGACGAGATATTCTTAAAAAAATAGACAGTCAAAGACAATCAAATATTGCCTCAGCAAAGGTACAAGAATTAAACACAATAAATAAAAACAAAAATGAAGCTGCAATGTTTGTAAATAAAACAAATGTTACTCAGAATGATAAGGGTAGGGATAATAAAACCACCCCTGCAATTTTAAAAGCAACTGGAGCAGTACCAAAGAAACAGATGGAAAATAAAGTTGGACAAAGTATTAATAAAGTGGATAAAGTACAACTTATATCTATTGCTCCTATTGACATGTCAACCACAACATTAAATACTAAAAAAGATTCAGTACAACGCAAGGAAATAAATAATCAGGATCTAATTGATAAGACTATTGAGGGGATTATAAACAGAGCTGTTACAGCAAAATTTGGACAAGACGATGCAAAGCAAAATACTGAACAATTGGAGAAACCAAAAAATGTAAATTCCTACACGCCGGTTTCACTAGATGAAATAGAATCCAAGATGAATGAATTACACGGTATCCCCTTCGTAGAAAGACCTCCTCATGAACTGCCTAAAGTTGTTGATTATGACAGTAAAAGCATAGTAATACCTGATGTCACAACTAAAGCTAATAAAATTCCTAATCTTGTGCCCTTTACTCCAAAGCCACTACAAAAAGTTGAACAAAAAGGCAGTCAACCTATAGTGACCCGTGTAGTTGAAGAATCCGATGAGGAAATAATAGAACACGAGCCAATAACTGGAGACAGTGAATTAATTAAATCTAATTTGTATGCTCCTGTACCAGAAATCGACAAAATTCAAACTCAAGAATTAATTACCACCAAAGTAAATAGCGAATCAAAAAAAGAGCCTATTATTACAGAAAAGGACTTTGATAAATTTGCTAGAAGAACATCTATTACTTATGAAAACTGCCTTACTGTAAATTTTGATGGTAAAGAGCAGCATAATGTAATTCAAACTGTAGTTGAAAAAGAAGTTGTAACAAAGAAATTATCCAGAAATGAAATAATGCTTGCAGAATCCAAAGCTAAATCTAACAAGCACTTAGCTATGCGTCATAATAATTTCTCCAGTAAGATTCCAACTTCAATCCAGTCCAATCAGTCTAAGTCTGCAAATGAGGAAGACTCATACAATAAAAATTACCAATCTAAAGTTCAAATCGCATATCAATCTGCAATGACGGCTAAACGTCAACAAGAATGTCCTATAACTATTATAGAAGACAAACCAGTTAAAGTAGTATTTATGGATACAAATTCGGAGTTTATTCCACATCAACTCAATGTACAAGGGAAAGAGTTATCACCGCCTAAAAAGTCTGCTGTAGATTGGGATCATTTTACTCATAGTAATTCTGAATCAATGGATTCAGATATCTTAGATACTGGATATGATAACAAATCACAGGATGACATTAAATTAAAGAGCAAACATCAAAGAAAACAAGTTCTGACACCCGTGGAAGCTCCTGAATTAGAGCTTATCGAACCAGGTGACTTAGACATTGAAGTTTCGCCAAAGAAGAAACGTAAAATTGAAGAAAGTAAACCTGAGAAGAATAGTAAATCACTTCCTAAAAAATCTTATCTTCTCAATCGAAATATGGCAACAGAAGATGCGCCAACAAATTCTCAAGATTTTTCGAAAAGTACACCAAAAGAAACAGTTAATCAGCAAGATGTATTTGTAACACATTCTGATACGATATCAGCGATTGACAATCTTGTGAAGGCTGCGGAACTTCTTGAAACTCAATTTGAAAATAATCATGTATTACCGCGAAATGAAGTGAATTCTCCTGTTCAACAACATACATCAGTTAAGAGAGGCCGCGGTCGCCCAAGAAAATATCCTCTTCCTGAGTCAGGATCAGATAGTAAGAGCCCTAGTCCTAGTAAAACTCCCACTTCACAAAAGAAACCCAGATTAATAGATGCTAAGATGACCAAACATGAAACAGAATCAGAGGATGATGACTTGAGTAGTGATGGTGAATTGGTGAAAGAAAATTGGACTATGGGAAAAATAAACGAGAACATTGTCTGCCCAATATGTAACAAATTGTTCCGATCTGAAAACGTCGTCTTTAAACATGTAAAACATTGTACCGGCCCATCTCCAAGTAGATCTGATTCTGATAAAAGAAGTTTAGAACAGTTGAGAAACTCACAAGACTTAGATTGGAAATCAGAAGATAGTAAGTCAGATAGCATGGACATTGACGAGGATATTGAAATTAATAAATCACTGAAAGAAAGGAGATCCAAAGAAAAAAGTCCATCGGTGGAAGATAACAAAACTGATGTCATTGTTATAGAGGATACTCCTATTAAAGAAACATTGGAAAACCGTGAGAAATTGAAAGATCAGTCAAACAAAACTATATTAAATACGAAAGTTCAACACAAAACCAATAATCTTGTATGTGAATTTTGTGGAAAGACATTTAGACAATTGTCATACCTGGTCAGTCACAAGTTACAACATAAAAATACAGAATTAAAGAAAAATGAAAAGGACCAAGCTCACAAATCACTTTTCAGTTGTGAAATCTGTAAAAAAGAATTTAGAAAGCTACATCATTTAGTACAGCATCGGATAATTCATAATCCGAATCCAATGAGTTCTAGATTATCTAGAAAAAGTTCTTCAGAACAAACTGTTACCCAAACTGCAAAAGATGTGTCTAAGCCAAGTGAGGACCAAAGTGCAGGTTTTAGATGCGAGCCTTGCGATAAGTCTTTCAGAAAACTGCATCATTTGGTGGAACATCGAGAAACTCACGATGAAATGAATAAGAAAAGCAGCACTGCTGTTACAAGTGCTTTGGATACAGTAAAGCCAACTCCATTACATATTTGTGATATTTGTAAGAAGACATTTAAAAAAATACCACAATTCATTGAGCACAAAGAACAGCACTTGGAAACGAGTTCAGAGAAATCGGATGACAAAAGTGTTAAGAGTTCTTTGTCTACAAAGGACATCATACATGAATGCCCTCTTTGCTATATGGTGTTCCCCAATGAACACTCTTTAAACAAGCACACAATAATATGTCAAAGGAAAAAGAAGCAATCGGCCGCAAAACAAACGAAACAAAAGGATGAAGATGATGTTCCTGAGGTACTGGACGACGATGAAGTTAAAGCTACCGAAGCAGATGAAGAAAAATCTATAGTTGAAGAAAGCATAGATCCTGGTACTACTTTATTAGCTGAGAATGTAACAGCCACTGTTACAGAAAAAGAAGAACCTGTCATAAAGGACATCAAGAAACCTTTAGAAGTAGAACCCAATAGAGAAGTAGTTATACAGAAAGAAATCAAACCAGTCAAGGCTGATATTTCACTTGTAAAAGTTCAAAACCCTGAGAAAGACAATTCTACAAAGAAGAAAAATCTGTTTGAACGTAATACTGATAAAGTCTCGGTAAAATCCAGAAAACATGCATTGTCCTCATTAGCCCCTATAGAAATTATTCAGATTCCAGATACACCAACGCCAAAAAAGAAGCTTTTATCTAAGGATAAAATTGGGGTAAAAGTCACTAAAAGGCAGAAAACGATTAACGCACCTTCACCTGCCACAGATTATAAAAAAACAACGGATTCAAGCGATGACGAGGACATAAGATATATGCTGAATCCAGACTTCATAAATGAATCTAAAGAAGGAAAACTTTTTATGAAAGTTAGAGCTAAGAAACGTAACTCGTTACAGATCGAACGGCCGAATTCCAAAGACTTAGTGAAGAGGAGAATTTCATTACAACATCCTCCTAAAATACCTCGACTCAAAGTGAAACCTATCCCTCGTAAACCGATAAACACTAACACAGTAATTAAAAGCACCAAAGCTATTACAGTCCAGCTAGATCCAACGCCTTCGACAGATTCCGACGATAGCGATGTTAAATACTCATTTCCTGTAAGTATTAAAAAAGAAGTGGCAAAGGATGTAGAAAAGAAAGTGAAGAGGCAAACAATTGGTGACAAACGAAAATCGCTAAGTAATATTGCAAAAAGAAAATCGTTGGGTAAGATGATAAACACGAAACACAAACTAAGCCCATCGCCCGCTAAGCAGATTAAAAAACGTAAGTACGTTGTATATAGTGTTTTTAAGCGTTCAATATGATTCCTTATGTTTATTGAAGATGGAGCCATGCTACAAGAAGACAAACTGCTTCCATTATTTTGCTTCCACCTCCTCAAAAATATTTTTCCATGTACATTTACCTCATCTGTAAAAGCCATCAATGAGCTTTGCTTTTCCGGACGATCAAACTATAGATAGCGAATTCGATCATATGCATTTTTCGAGTTTTGCATATTTTCGTAATTTCTAGGTACAACAGAGGTGGAGCATCGCTGCGACTGCGGGCAGCTGTTCAGTAGCGCGGCGCTGTTGTCGCGCCACACCAGCCTCGCGCACACGCCGCCACGGATCCGACGTCGCCGCTCGCCGCCGCCCGAGGCTCCCTCTAATCCCGCGAAATCAACGAACAAACACATCGAGAAACCCGTACATGGACGCAGGAAATCCACTAAAACCGACGCGGCTACGAAGAGCCCTGGTGTTGCAACGCGAAAGTCTAGTTTGAATACTGATACAAAATTGGTTAGCGATGCTCGCAAAACGTCCAAAAATGCGACCGTAGCGAAAACGCGGAGAAGTGCACCCCACAAAGGAGCGCCTGTGCCCGAGAAAGTGAGGAAACTCATGGACAAGTCCAAAAAATAATGTAATTTTGTATTGATGTATAGTTAGCTATGCATTGTGCTGGCAGCCGTGAAGACAACTATCGAAATCTTTATCCGTTTAAAATATATTCCCCATTGTGGGTAGTAATAAATGCGGATTTCTATCCTTAAATTTCTTTCTAATGGCACAAATGTATAGCTAGAATCTCGAACGACAATATCGTTTAGGTGTTCGTAATCTATTTTAGAGGCTGCTCGTACATTGCATAGTGTTGCAAATTTTTGATCGTGATATATACAGAAGGGACTGAATAGATATTTTCCGGGACGTTTTATGAAGAGAAAATTGGACTAGTTGTAAAGTAGGGGAATCGCTAGAAGATAGATAAAATCACGCATCACAAAAGCTCACAATGACGTAACAAACGGACCATGGTATTTAATACAAATATATTTTTACAAATTTGGCGAGTTTAGGAGACGTCGAGTTACATGTATTGTTTCTTGTGAGCCGGGCGTCGGTCTTGTCTATATGTACATTTGCGAACGTAGATCGTAAGTATATTTTGTCAATTTGTTCTAGAGTATATATGATTTGTATGTATAAGACTAATTATTTATACTTTTATTTTTTTAAAGATACCTACTTTGATTTTACCCTAATCTCTCGGTCGCTCGATGCCCTGGAATTTAAGAGAGAAAATGCTAGTATCGGAGAATTTCACAATATTATGTATCATTTAGTCATAATCAAGTTTTCCCAACATTTTGATCTTTCATGAACGTAAATGAATGAAGAAACCTTTTATGTAGTCCAGACTATTAAAAAAAAATTTTGTATACTTCATTTTCGAATGTATGATTTATTATTGTATTTTATATTTATGCAGTATCGTGCAAGTCCAGTTAAACTGTGGTTAATCAAATTACCTCGGGCAATTTGAAAAATTGACCAGGTCAATATTGTGGTTAAAATTGAAAATTCTGCAACCAATAATGTTTGGACATATCCACGATAATTACTGTTTATATTTTGTAAATGAATGTAATATTAAGTGCTAAAATTGGTAAGATTTTTAAAGAATTTCATGAGCTTAGAGAGACCGTTATTTATTAATGACTATAATTTGAATTCTGATGTTGCTATAGATTTATAGGCTACCGGTTTTACAAGTTACCGGTGAACTTAGGGGTTTCGTAGTAAATTTTACCTATTGTTGAGCATTAGGGAAATCACATTAGTTTGTTTTTGTTTTGCTTATATTTGTACTATTTTACATGTATTCGATATATCACGAAACCTCATTTAAGATAAAATTTATTATACTTGAAGTATGTAGGTGATAGACCAAAAATAAAATATTTTAGTAAATTTCATCCTTGTTTATTACACCTTGCGGTCTCGTAATCTCAACACTCGAAGATCGTCAAACAGGAGTTCAATAGGTGCAGGTTTTTTTTCTGTAGTGAACTAGGACCAAATTTTATTAATGAAATTCTGTTTGTAATAATATTAGTGATAATGGCGCGCATTCACTAGCATTTGTTTATTTGGTGACTTTTACGCGGTTACTTTTAGAGGATAGTAAACAATGAATGATTTTTAAATGTAATAGATATGGTTGTCCTAGTGAGTACGCGCCTCTATGTATGTTGTTTTTAATATTAAATGATGTTTATTCTACAATCGTGACTAATTTTATGAAATAAATGAATGAATAGTAGATTGTCTCGTGAGATTTGTTCTTGGAGCATTTAACATAAAAATTTATAAATGTAGATGATATCATTATTTTTCATATGATGATACAATTTTGATTAATGGGTTATAAATAAAATGTCAAAAATTATACTTTTGTTTTTGTGTGGCTATAAGGGTTGCGAGATATTGTTTATTTTGTAAGAATATATTTGTAGTTAATAATTTTTGACAATAAATATATTACACAGTAAAAATCTAGTACATTTCAAATTCATTTTATGGTAATCGAGAAATAACTATTGGCATTTAAATTCGTAGCTAATGACGAAGTTTGAAAAATTTATTGATATAATTTCCTTGATTACAATCTTATCTATACACATTTGACCACACATCTATCCTCTCTCACAAATAATATCCACAATACTCGGCTCCATCAGCTGGGGGTCCACACATCTTAATTGTGCAGATAAAAGTGCATCTTCCAACAATGCATTTAACAAACGTTCATCATTTCCCATGCAAGAAAGTCTTTGTTGCAGAAAATGCACATCAACTTGCAATTGCTGTAAGCCATGCCTACTGAATGTACGTAATCTGACACATTCTACCAGCGCTTTTAGAGCCACTTTCAGCGCACCATTGGATAAGGCGGCCCTGTCTGCGCCAGCGGGACTGAACACTTCGATTCTTTCAGAGAATATTCTATTTAAAGGCGAGAAAGACGACGGTGCGCGCGACCATATTGTCCGTCGGCTCGAGTCGCTAGAAGGCTTTACGCTGGTCGGAAATAATTGTGAAGCGGCATTGTCAGCACTCGCCAGTGTTTCCACAACCCTTCGGCACACTGCTCTCGGCCCGCGTGGCTCAGGTGCTCTCAGCCAATCGCGTGCTAGAACAGACACCCTCAGCATTTGTGCTGCCGTTTGACCAATGAACACAACTTCGGAATCCAACGCAGACTGAGCAGCTGTTGAAAGATGGACCATCACAGCGTTGGTGTCCTTGTTCTCCACTGATAGGCTCGGTGCTGCTTCTTCAAGTAACTTCTCGAGATGTTTATGAAGAGTTGACACTCCATTTTCTTGCATTTCCAAACACAATTTAGCTAATATTAAAAGTAATTCGAACGGAATGTTATTTGATGTTTGTATACGGGACATCTTCTTGACCATGTCAGAGAGATTTATAAGAGTTTCAGATATTATTGTCCAACAGCTGTTAGCAACTGCTTTAGCACACCATGGTTTTAGACCAAACGACAAATTATTCTGCAAGAATGCCATTATATCCAAAAGGGAAGCTTGGATTTTCTGCATTAAATGAACTTGCAATGAATTGAGAATGTCCTTTAAATCTACAGTTTCTGTACCCTTGCTGGCAAGAGACTGCCTTACTCTCATTAAATTTTCTTTAAATTGTGTTTGGATACTCTGATATTGCATACCAGCTTTATGATTTATACATTGAACAACTACATCTAGAGCTCTAGTTGATATTGTATCACTGGAAATGATCTCAGACATTGCTTGTAACTTCCTAAAAAATTTATCTAAACCTCTTATCAAAATCTCTGTGCCTGCATTATCGGGTCGTTTAATAACTTCTTCAAAAAGCTGAAACACCTGTGACATTACTTTATCTGCAAATTCTGGTAAGTTCATATTATCTCCACCTTGAAACATATCATCATAACAAGATATTACAATGCCCAAGTCTGCCAGTAATGTATTATTACATTTCTCAACCCATTCGAGAATGTCTGTGCTTTCAACTAGTCCACTGAGACTAGACAGGTGCTGATCCAGACGACTCTCAGCACAACTTAAGAAGATGTCTTGCAATGATGCATCAGTTTCTTGTAACTGTCTCAGGAGCCCAACACTTTCTGCCAGTTCTGAGGCTGAAGTTTCGGAGCTAAGAAGTCGTTCTCGTAAGGTTTTCTTTAATCCATAAATAATTTCTGAACATTCAGTTTGAATGCTTTGAAATGACGGCTGATTACCATATTTTTGGAGAACTCGTTGAGCATGTGTGTAGTCATGCACTGCGTCTACGTACCGGCACTCTTCAATTGCTTTATTTAGTTGCGTAGGCAGTAGAAAGAGAAATTGCAACTTGTCCAACAGCTGCCTGGTTCCACAAAGTCTATTTATATTATTGCCACTTTCCTTCAACGATTCTGATATTTGCGAGCTAAAAGTAGTAATGTTATTAATGTTTTCGCTTAGCTTGTTCATTTCCTCCTGCATGATTTGAAAATCAGAACGCATTTTGCGCACAGTCTCCGTCGCTGATATAAATTTGTTATAGTTTTCGTAAACTAAAGTTTGCATTTCTGATTGTAGGAATTGGCACTGATTAACAATTTCTGCTTCCTTGTCCATTATTTGTCTCAAGTTAGCACACTTCATAAGCCCATTGAGATACATTTCGGAGTTGAAGTTGCTCCCATCAATGTTAAGAGGATTTTCTATATCCTTTGCTGAGTCTGCCATTCTTGTGATTATTTTATATCAATAGTTATTTAAAAGAGTTTAATAAATGATAAACATGTCTATCATTCAATTAGGATAGTCTTCAGATACATTTTAAAAGTATACTTGTTTTAAATATTACAAACATCACACAAACTGACATTGACAGATGTCAAACTGCATTCAAAGAAAAACCACAGATGATATAACTATGGATTATGAACTGCACTAAGGAAGGTATCAGTAGAGTGTACAAGGTCATTCTCAAAAAGTGGCACTGTAATCTGTCAGAAAGTTTTTAGTGTTTGAAAATGTATCACTTCAGCCTTCTTATTATTACTCGGCCTCTGTGTTAAAAGTCTCCTTACATACAACTTAGTGCCGATTTTGTTAAGAAACGTAACGTTATGCGTTGCACAGGCGTGATGCCTGTAATCCCCAAAGAGGTAGGCAGAGGAGTGTAGTACACTCCCACGTTTCACCGGTTACGTTTACGTCCCAATATGGAATAGGTGGTG
>DWEH01000071.1:0-15600 GCA_018245815.1 Apyrrothrix aesculapus | reverse complement strand
AGTACACTCCCACGTTTCACCAGTTACGTTTCCGTCCCAATATGGAATAGGTGGTGAGTCTATTGCCATACACCGGGTACTAATCCAGGCTTCGAGCCACTACTAGACCTTCTAATTTTCGAAAAATCCAACAGTAGGTACTCGACCCGGGATTTGAACCCAGGACCTCTCGATCGGAAGTCGTACTACTATTACTAATACTATTAGTTGTACTACTATTACTTAGTACATTATACTTAGTACTTAGTACTCATATATAAATATTAATTATTTTGAGTCCACCAGAATTGTGTCTTCTCTCGACTATCTATTTACTTTTGCTTGGTCCGTTTGGGTTTCGCAAATAACAATAACAAATGCTCCACCTGTCCGCCGCAACACGGTTGAACAACATAATATATCTTCCGGATACATAAGTACCCCGACGTAATCTCAACTTTACCGCAACCAGTACGAAGGTTGATTATCGTTTGGAAATGTGGAAAAGTTTTGAAAAATAAGAAAATGGGGTAAAGAACGTTTTAGAGCGCAATTTCGTGGAGCTCTCTTCATTTCACGCCGTTTTATGCGGAGAGTCCACTGCGAGCGTAATTAACACTCTGCCGCCGGAGGTGGGCCAAATGGACCCTTTGATGAATAGATTTCTAACGGCGTAGTAGTAGAATAAATTTGCAAAAAACTCTGCAGATTGAGTCTTCCAAGCTGTACGCGCTTTTGGATTAAGCAACACATTAATCTGTTTTACTTCTAAACACATCTCAGGGAGAACTTAACGGCCCTATGAGTTTTCAGTTGTAAATAGTTCAGGCCTTACCGTAGCCTTAGTATTCGAGGACTTGAAAATATTTACAAACACAAGTTACGTGGGTAGGACGTACCGATTCAAATAGTAAATAATCTTAAAAAAATATGTGTATTGATAAAACTCCAAGGTATTATATCCATCTTTGTATATTCTAGAAACAAGAACACTTTGGAATAGACGTAACTCGGCAGGTAAAACGTCACAATAAACATCCACAACCTAGATTACTTAGAGCTAGAAGCCGTAACGTAACTCACCCGCGACAATATCACAGAGATAAGCAGTTCACCTTCAGTCCTTTTCATTCCACAAGAAAAACACGCAACAGAAAGAGTCCACGATATTTTCACCATCGTTTCTGCTAAAGTAACATTTTAACTTGGCAACGTTGGAATCATATTTGATCTTGCTTGTTTTATTATTGTAGCTAAATAATTCGATAGCTATGTTACGGTTTAAATGGGTATACCTGTCCATTTTAGTGTTAAGACAAATAAATATGTTGAAATAATTGAAACCTATATGAACAGCATTACGGTAGTCAATTGTGTCTGTATGTCATAATTGTATGCTCAGAATGGACTACCTCAATATTTGTACATGTATCTTATTTTTGCAGTTTTGCTTTCTTCAGTGGAACTTAAACGCGGAAACATCTCGTTCTGGTTGATAAGCATTCCATGTAAGACAACGTACCTATGTGTTATTAGTGTACTTGACGGCTGGTTTGTGTGCGTATCATGTGTACATATTAAGATAAGAGACGTTTTAAATAAACTCCCAACTTGTGTAGAATCAATGCTACATATGGCGCAACGGTTTAACATGGCAATTTGCCGCACCGAGGATAATTAATTATATTGGGCAGACATCTGAATGATGAATTAAGAAATCTGTTTTAGGATTGTGTCCATCTACGTATATATTATAAGTACATGCTCATAGCACCCAGATTCATTTATCAGTTGTCTCAACTTCAAGCAGTCCTGTGCTTCTAGAATCAAGCCGGTCTCCGTTGTTTCGTTCACATTTGGGCCGTATTTCCAAGTAACAACGTTGTTTGCTAAATGTGTTTGTCCATCGGGAACAACGAGCGCCGAACGTGTGTGTTGTAAACAAGCACTTTTTGCAAACGGTCACAACGCTTTAAATTTAGACTTAGTGACGCAAATTTTAAGTAAACACAGTTTTTACAATTCTCTTGTAAACGTTTGTATAGGTATAAACGAAATTCTATTTGAAAAATATTATGTATGATAGGTAGGTAATTGTATTGCAGTGTAAATAAATTGCTGTGTGAGAGAAATACGAATGTTAAAATTTTTGTAAAGTTGCTGCTTATACCTACCTTGTACGTAAGTGGTTATTACATGAATATGATATTGCTTATGGCACCAAACAAATTACTTTGCTGAGCGCCTGCGAAAGAATGAAATAGTTTGTCTGTTCTACAGACATTCCTTGAAAACAGGAGTTTGTTTTGACTACAATGAGACATTGATTATCTCCGTCCTCACTGTTTATGCGACCTGAACAGGTTTCAAGCTACAGTCCTATAGAAATTAATACACTATGGTTCGTTGACTCAGGTCATTAGTCACAAAGTCGCGACATATTTTTTTTCTAAATCTAGTAATATGAAGGCGCTCGCTGATCTCAAATAAACCAGCAAAGTTTGCAGTAAATTGTCAAAATAGGTTTTATTTCCGTTTGGGACAGTTAATGATACATTTAGCATGAAAGGACTGCTGGACCTTTCGATAATACTCAACAGGAAAATTGTATATTTGTAATTATCCTACTAGAATAATTGGGCTGCAAGAGCAAAGCCCTCCCGACTGAAGTCCTTACAAGGACATTGTACGTCCAACGCCCCCTGGACAACAACTTTAGTCAGTCATTAGCTGATCCTTGCACGCAATGGCAACATCGACAAGCTAAGTCGACTAGAACAATTAGGTAACGTAATCTTTAAGTTTATGGGAGTTATCGAAAATTACCTACACGTAACTTTAACTGTTTAAAACATTTAAAACGAAAATCTCATGAGCAGAATACTATAAAACATAAAATTCCAATGTGCCGTAATACGACTATAAAGGACGATAACATATTAACAGGTGAATGTGAATAGAAGTAGGTTTAACCGCAAATAATACTGAAAGTAAATCCTACACTGCGCAAACATATTATATATACTAAATACAGATACAGGCATCAATGTCACCGCACGCCCTCGGGTTGCGACACTCGTGAAATTCAATACTGCATACTGGGAGCGCATTCCGATACCAATTGGATTTACACAAGTACGTATGTACATATGTTACCACGCCACCGCTGAATAACCTTATTCACAAACGTCAAGCGGCGAAGATACAACTATTGGATATTTTGCTTCGTTCACTCAAATCGTTTTTGTAATACGATAAAATTGTAAAAAATCCTCAGAAGTAAGGTTCTATTGAAACTCAGATGGGAGAACGCCTACGAATGATGCAATTCATATTAAGTTAATGCTATTCGTTTTGTGTTTATGATTTCTACCTTATTGCGTCGTTAATGGTGTAGTTAGTGGGCGTTGTCTCGTAGAACGATATTTCTGTACAGCTGATCATCTGCTCCTTTCTGGAGGTTTAAATATGACCAGATCAAGATTGGTATTCAGGACTTCATTAGACGACGCCATTAATGTTTCAAAACAAAGAGTAAAAATGTTATACTGATATTGACGGAATGGCTAACTTCTGCAAGCGAATGCGTATACGTTACGAATACGTATAAAAGTTTGTGAATATTTTAGAATATAGAAGATAATAATTTAATAATGTTACCGAATAATAATCTATCTAATGAGAAGTGTAATTAAAAACAGAGACAACTTCGATTCTACACTTCGTACCTAAACCACGACACGTTATTAATTCTAAACAAATGTAATCAACACTGATCGCTTACAGGAAATTTTTAATGTGTTGGAAATTTAAAAATGTTTTTTCCAGAAAAGTATCGTTGGGATTTTCCTTGTTTTAAATCTCATACATTTCAGAGTATAGATGAGATATTAATTGGCTAGTAATAATTTGTACTTAAAAACTATATAAAAATAAAATTAGTTGCCGTGACACCAGACACTGCATCACTGTAAGCAGAGACAAACGACACGATGCAGTATTATGTGAGGACTTTGGATCTACTCCTGTAACATGTAACTTGATTAAACTAAATACAATTTTGTATTTTGAGGATTCCTTATCGATTAGAAATTCTTTGCACCTTATCACCAATTCCTTTTTTACCGCTCCACTGCTGAACAAGGGTCTCCTTTCAGAATAAGGCGGGTTAAGGCCCAATGTGAGGTTTTTTGTACTAGTATAACATGTATATATAGATTATTTTTAAGGGTGTTTCAATATTTCTTCAATTTCAGACATATTTTACTCTCACTTGCGCTGTCGCCGTATCAGCGTTGCCGCATGGACCTGGATATTACGGACGTGGTTACCTCATGCCACCGATGAAAGATCGCGTATCGAGTGGCGGCGGTCGAGCTGAACAGGAATACTCTGGTGGAATCAGCACTGCTGGTGGCAACGGTTTTTATGAGCAAGGTTCAAACGTGTTCTATGACCAGGGATATCATTATAGGGGGACCACACAGGTAACTTATTAACATCACAATGTATAAGTTATTTGTAATTATCAGTTATTGTATCAAAATGTATATCAAATTGTTGTGTTTTCCAGTTGTTCTTTAATTAATATTTGTAAAATAATATGGACTGTGGATGCTCGTGATGTTCATACATCACGTCATATCTTCGCAAAGATCTAAGCGAGAAAGGGAGACTGAAAAACAGCGCCGTACGGAATTATGGCCTCGTGTCAGCAGAAGTTGAGTCATCCCCTATTGCCCATGTTCAGTTTTTAAGCGTTATACCTATACTGCTGTAAATAGTAATTTGGTGTGGCAAAAGATATATTATTATTATTACTATTACAATACGTGTTTAATAAACCTGTAGCACATCGTATAAAATAAAAGATATATCAGGTTTTGAACATTTGAAAATAGTCTTACAAACTTATTATTTGATGAGAATACAACTTAATGGCAGCATTTAATGGAATGGTTGAAGGAGTTCTCGGTAGCATTGCTCGTGTGGACCAAGACTACAATTACTATGTTCTACCAATCCATCTTCGTAACAATGCAATAATGAATGGAACTGAAAAAATCTGTTAGGCGATTCATAAGCCATTAAAATAAACATATATTTGATTTAAAAAAATTAACATTAAATAACTAAATATTTTAGGTGTTGGAAACGGAGGATGAATCAAGCCACAACGTGGGAGGAGGCAGCCTAGGGATCTCAGCTGGACAAGCTGGCGGACGGTTCGATTCGTTCGGGGGTGGACGCTTCAACAGTGCTGGAGGGTACGCCAAATTTATACCTGGCCTATATTGACATGCGATAAGGAAGTGATAGTAATTTAAAAAATAAAATGAAAACTGTCACGGATCTTTTGCTTTATTTCCTTGTACCTCTCTATATATAATAAATTATGCCTTCAAAAATTTTACTAAAATACATAAATTTTGGTCAAAAGCAACATAAACATAATACGGTCATTATTACTTTTACTGGTTCAAAATGTATTGCTTTAAGGTAAATGCACAATTTCTATCAATTTGGGAAAACTTAAACTAAACTAAATCTTTGTTGGTGGGGTTAGAGTTGACGTGGCCAGATGTCGCACAATGATAAGGTATCATAACCGGTATGCCCTAAACGCAACAGTTGCTGATACACGTCAGAAACTTAACTTACAAGCGGTTCCAAAATCACAAGAGTAGCTCCTTATCAACGCCTACAGAGATGATTATTGTTTTTAATATATGGTAGTGTTTACGGATGCAGGGACCAAGAGCGTAAGTAAAATTCACGTTTCTCGACCAAATAGGTCAGATCAGTATCTGACTCCACCATCAGACAGGGTCCGATCAGGGAGTCAGAAGTGACCAAAAGCAGCATGTGTGCATGAAGAGTGATTAATGTATAAGAAGCATGTCCGGTCTGTAAGGTTATTTGACACGTGGTACTCTCTGCATACCTCGGGAAGAACTTATCGTGACGATTTAATAATAATTTAAAGTAAATATGCTACACACATGGTTCAAATATCTAGTTTTCTGGAACAATACCCGACACTCTTTTAACAGTATATTCGCATGCGAACCAATGTGCCGTATGGTGTTTTCTTTTACAGCTATAGTGTAATGAAGTAACAAAAAAAAACGTAATTCCCGAAGAGGTAGGCTGAGGAGTGTAGTACACTTCCACATTTCACCAGTTACGTTTACGTCCCAATATGGAATAGGTGGTGAGTCTATACAGTGTATGATGTGTTGTGATGAAAATTCATAAAACTTCACATAGTTAAAAATGGGTTCGAATTTTACATACATATTACATATATTCACGCCAGTTCCCTTATGGGGTAGGCACTCTCTGCCTATCGAATGCAAATTTTGAATTTTAAATATCAATTTAGACTTAGACTATCCTGCAGAAGCGTAGCCCAGTGACGTTATCGCTCGGCTACAATAGTGACCAATGTACTAAATTACTAAACAGAGTAAATAACAAAATTTAACAACTTAACGAATTTTTTTGTTGTAAACTTTTGGAATTAGCAGTAAGAAATAAAATTTCACAAATATACACAATGCTCGTGAGATGTGACAACTAGGTGATAGTGATACACAAGGTGACAGGCCGGGACAACAGTGAACATGCACTTTCTAGGCAAGCGTGCTACATTCTAGGCTACATCTCGCTTTCCATCAGGTGAGATTGTAGTCAACCGCGAGCTTATGGCTATTTATAAAACATGCCCCCAGACACAAACATTACAGCGATCTTAATCCCAACATTATGAAAAAATCAAAGACTAATTAGAATCATTTGTTTAACTGGTATTTATAAAAGAAGGAAGAGAGAGGGAGATAGGAGCACTATCGGCTTGCGAACAATGGATTACACAAGCACTGCTCTTTATTACGACGTATGCGCAAGTTTAAACCATAAAGCCGGCCGGGACTCGCACTTTCAACCTTTTCATGGTAACGTGATTTCCGAAACGTTATGAAATGGGGTTCTTCAAAAAAAGATTTGAAAACAATTCTTCTTCAAAATTGGCAATATTTTGATGACTATTCTGGCGTATCACATATCCATGTGCACCACCACGTACCGCCAAGGGGCCCTTCTGGCTCTTCGTTGGGTTACAATTATAAAAATATTTTATGACTTTCGTGTAGTGTGCCTGTATAATTGAAATGGATAAAATAATTTAAATGTTCAATATTTGTGATACCCATCGAATCGTTAACTCGCCACGTCGTTGTAAACGACCACAAGTAACGCTAATTCCCATTTCCGGCATCTCAATGACCGTTAAATTTTCTCAAACTATTCTCTGAATCACTTACGACTATCACGTTTGATGGTTAATTAATTGGTGTATAATGTCCAGTGATTAGTAATGGTATAAAAATTGTGTTTCACTTGTGAAATATTACAGTTTAGTTTGGAATTGTCAGAAAATGACCAAGATGCTAGCGGTAAGTGACAAAATGTATTACAATAATATCGAACACAATAATTTACTCTTCAAATGTTTGTTATTGTACTTCGTGTTCGAGTACTTTGTCATCGTGTATATGTATAAACACAGAAATAGTTTTTTCGGAAATTGCACTTTTATTAGAAAATGTACTAAGTTATACTTTAAAACACTAAAAAACACGCTTTTATAGTAAATCAAACTAAAAAGTAAAAAATAAATCTTAATATACAAAAAAAATGACTAACGAGAAAATTAATGTCACTGTTCTATAATCGTCACTGTTCTATAATTCTGTGCTTGATATCAGTTATTATGATTGTTAACTAGTTTTATTCCGTAATGCAGAATTAGTTTAAAAACACCCCACGCTTTTCGAACAGTGACATTAATTTTCTAGTCAGTCAGTGGACACGGGTTTCTCCTGCAACGAAAGGTGCCCTGAACAATAATTCAGCATGCCTCCACTGCGGTCCGTAAAAGTATACATACGTAAACGTATACATATATATTGACCGTTTTGGGGACGTACGATTGTCACCTTTATATACGGAAAAGTGAAAGTGTACGATTTGTCGTACTCGTAAATTTATGGCAGCAACCCTATTTACGACTAACTAGGCATGGGATTTTTCCAGTAATTAAGGGTGCCCTGAAGAATAATTCAGACTGCGGCCACTGTAGTGTGTAAATGTATACATAATTTCACAAATAACATATTTGGAGACATTCACTTGAATATTCATATCTATCTTTTCAGTTGTTGACAGTGCTCGGTTGTATGGCGGGTACCCTGGCTCAGGGGTTTTTACCGAAGCTGGGCAAACTCGGTGAGCTCGGCGCTGACATTGGCAGTCAAGTTGGATCCGGCATTGGCGGAGGCATAGGCAGTGCCATTGATAATGGTCTTAAAGATCCCACCGGGATACTTGGAATCCCATCCAAACTTCCAGGACTTGCGGGTGCAAAAAGGCCAACGGTCAGGCCCGACAACGTACGTCCTGGATACAATAAAAACGAGGATCAGTCCGCGAGAGACAATTACGGTAGCAGACGTTACGAGGATGGTTCCGGCTCTTCGGTCCGTAAAGGTTATGAGGCCCAGGGATCTGGCGGTGCGTACGAGAACGGAGAGAGATATGATCGAGAGAGAACGGTGAATATAGATTATATTACTTATTAAAAACAAAGTATTATTAAAACACATTACCCATTGATCCAGCGGTTAGGGAACCAACTACTAAGCTCAGTCTTGTGGGTTTCATTTCTAATAATTGTCTGGTTGTAAAATTGGTTTATGTAAGAACTAATTTAGAAATGTGTATATGTAGTTAGCTGTGTGATTCCCAAAGCACAGGCTTTATCTAGTTTGGGATCAGACGGCCGTGGTTGAAGTTGCCCCAAATTATTATTATTAATATATGGACAACATTTATTGAAGTACTGAGTGAACTCCTTATTTTCCTCACAGACTCATACATATTTTCTTCTCTTTGTTTACAACAAGATATTTTAAAATTTGAGCTTCATTAATTATTTCCTCGCTGTAAGTTACATTATATCACTTCGATTATGAAATCGGTTCTGAGATTAGTTTTATAAGTCTTTTATGAGAATGAGAAATGGGTGGATGCACCATATTACTCCGATAGGAATATGCACGACATTACTCTACAAAATACGGTATTGATAACTATCAATCCTCAACGCACTATTGAATTGGCTATTTTCTAAGGTCAGTCGGGATTTTAATAATCTTAAACTTACATTATCGAGGGTCAACGTTTAATAAAAAGGAGGTATTTATAATAAATGTGTACGGTTTAGAATTATGATATAGTGTGCCTCATTAATTAATTATTGTTTGCTAGGTGAGTGACAGGGAGCATGGGAGCCATTACGAGGCAGGCCGCGGCGGACAGGGCAGTGCGAGAGGCGGCGCTGAACGTCGGTCCGACAACTATGGAAAGGGCGCATTCAACTACGGCGAAAGATACTTACGCTAAAACGCTTACAACGCTAGAAGAACTATCTTGTAGTAAGAATAGTACAAACAGGGAAAAGCGTGATTAGTGATAAATAAAATTATTGAATAATAATCAAAGTTGTTTTTGTGTTGTACAGATAAAACATTAAAAATGATTAACTCGGCTGCCTAGTTGGTCGAATGGTTGCAAGCGCGACGGCTAAACAAGAGGTCCTGGATTCAAATGCTGGGTCGGATGCTATTGGATTTTTCTAACTTTGATTTTAACATAACATCGTTACGTTAGATAATCTAGTTAAAATTTCTAGTAATGGCTCGGAGTGTGGATTTGTGTCCGGTGTATTTATATATTGGGACGTGAACGTAACTAGTGAAACATAGGAATGTACTACACTCCTCTGCCTGCCTCTTCGGGGATTACAGGCGTGATGTTACGTACAATTTACTATCTTTCCCCGTTAACATTTTTAAACGTACAATTTGTGAATTAACACAATTTACATTTAGCCAAAGTATTCAAGTAAATAAGAAATCCAATCTTTCCGTAATTTCAAAACAGATGTTTACTCAAGTCTACAATAACGTTAATTTATAAACATGACAAAAGCCTATATTTAATCTGAACCGCAGCCTTCGGATCCGCGAACCTTACTTGGTTACGATGACATCATTAAAAGTGACGAAACTCATTTGAGTTACGTAATACGTTTGTTACTTTTCAGTTCAGAATGTGTGGAGTTAACGCAAGGACAAACGATAATGGACTTTATACTCGCGCGGCACAGTTCTACTCTGATGCTTGTGATATAAAACGAACTCAATTTTTAAAGTCAAAAGCACAAGAAAGAGTAGCAAAGAACACTTCAAAAAGTAGAGAAACTTAAACTTTTATTGGCTTCTGCAGTCTATGGATTATTCTTACAATAAGCCGGAGGATTGTATACGAACTAAAAAGACAATCAACACAGTCCCTTTTAAATATTCTAATCAAAATTTTAACAAACTCATTAAGGTCTTTCGATGTCATAATCAAGATAGATTAAAAGTGCCAAATGTCAGTGGTAGGTGAAGAAATTTTGTGGATTATTTGAATCGATACAATACAGACAATATCGCGCACACTTACATTTTGAATCGAAACTATTTATCCATCAATTATTTGTCTAGCAATTGCTCGTACCTATACAAGCAAATTTATAGTTTGCATTATTCTGAAACGGTGCGTTCAGTGACAATTTATTCGAGAAATAAATTCGTATAATTCAACAGTTAAACCTGTACAGTATGAGGTCAAGTCGTGATAGCAATCTTAAACCAAGTTTAATAGGGCCGAGTTGGCTGTGCAAGTTGTTCAATGCGTACTTTTCGTTTATATTCATATAAGCCAGAAGGAGCATGAGACTTGAAATTAAACAGTAAAATATTTAACAATTCTAGTCTTCTACGTCACGTCTGATATGATATATTAAGTAAGGTTCCCAAAGAATTATCCGTGTCGGGGCGGAGTAAGAATACATTCCCCGACCCCGTGCCGGGATACAGCGTGTCATAAGAGAGCGAATGAAACCCGGCGCTGGCAGATTACGGTGTGGCGTGGCCTGCCTAGGCACAGCTAAATGCCCGCCGTCTGCGCGCAGCAGCGTAGACGGTATAAGATGCTGTGCTCTACAATCCCCACCCGCATGCCCAATATGGGGATTACGGGCATAACCCCTTAGGGAGACCTGTGTCTAGTGGACTGCAATAGTCTGATGATGACCCAAAGAAAACATGTATGAAGTCACACTCTAATAATTAAATCGTAAACTGCTTGCGGAACTACATCATTCTCATCTTTCAATAAATCTAAGGCATTGTAAGTTTTTCATTAATTAAAAACAAAGCTGTAATTATCGTAGAAAAGGAAAACGAAAGCTAGGCGTTGTTTGCACCACATTTCGTGTCGCATTGGCGACTCTAGGAGGCCTGCGCTGACGTCACTGGGTGTGTTACTTAGGCTATCAGCGTCGTTCAATCTACGAAACTACTCTACTTAAAAGCACCCGTTTCGTTTGCGTGCCAAAAATACACGTACTATTTACTAAACGGATTTGTACATTAAAATGTTTCGAAATTCTTTTGCGTCACCACCACCTGACACCGTTCCTGCTGGAACCTCGACGGCGAAATCATTGTCGACGGCGAAATCGACATCGGCGAAAACTTGTATTCGAACATGTTTTCCAAATATATCACCTGCTCAATTCTTAATAATGCATGTCGATAACATTATGGATATACAGCCAAACTTAATAATGATTACAAAATATACCTATAAAAATGTTGATAATGAAAAAAGTGTTCATATCTTGCGGTAAATTCTCTCCAGTCCTTATTACTCATATTCTTTTTTCTTTAAATTATAATGCCTTCTTAATATCCGAGTGTGGTTTGCGCTTGACATATATCTGAAGTTTAATGAAAGATATGTTATTAACGTCGTATCCGGTTTAGTGGTTTTGTGCAGCTTCACCGTAGGAATTTATTGGAGTGAGAGTCAGCTAAAGCTTGTGACGTAATTGTAACCAACATGAATACTAATGACATCTTATATAATCTTGGCATCAGAATATTCGAGAGATAATCTTTTCACTCGATTTCGTACGGCTTTATAATAGGTTGAACAGTTGTGGTCCGACTAAACGAGCTCCACAGCGCCGCAGTCGCCTTTGACTCGCTCAAATTGAATGTCACTAAGATGTCAAAGCTATGAGCGTCTTTTGATGCCAAACCCCACTTTTGACTCCGCTTTTTAATGTCTGCTAGCTTTTTCAGCTCTTCTTGGACGTAATATATTAACATTCCGTGTTTGTTCATAATGTTATTACCAAAAAATGGAATAGAATTATCTTTTTAAGCAAAAATAATTTATTACAAAAGAAATTCATATCAATGACACTAATTAGCTTCTTGGGTATGAAACATGTATTAAGTTAAAGATACATTTTATCAAATGAATTTGTTAACGTGCAGGCTATCCCAATGACACAAACTAATATTACTAGGTATTGTGTGTCGCTGAAATAAAATACCTACCTACTGTCTGTAGCTTTCAATTCTCTGGTCGTAACATCTGCACAGCCGCTATCAAAGCTATAAGTTAAAAACGTTATCACATCAAACATCATTAGAAACGGACGAACAAGCAAATGAATAAAAACAATGTGGAAGAAAAATGTGAAAATTACATTGAGTAAAACGTTCATTGTAAACAGCGCACAAGTGATACATGTCTACCGAAATAGTGTGACCCAACAGCCGGGAACGAGATCTGGGATATAGGTGAAGGCGATTAGATCATTAGAACGTCAAACTTTACGAGCGGCCATACAGTTCAAGGCGAACATCTGCACCTACGGCGTGTAATTATGATTTAATTTAACAAGTCGTAAACAAAACAATAGATATTAAGCTATATTAAGCTCCGGTTGTCATTAAATGAGAATGCTGTGAGCTGGATATTCAAAAGATGTTAGAATTGGTACCAATAGAAAAATGTATTTTTTAATTACTTTAAAATGAAACTCACGCATAATAAGCTTAAACGACCTTACAAACAAACGTGTTAATTAAATATAAGTTACGTTTGTAGAAGAATATAGCTAGGTTCTACCATCATATTCTTTGATGCAGTAAATATAATTACATTTGAAATAATGAGTAGAACGACACTGGGATGATGGATATTAAAATTCCTTGCAAACCGTTGCCAAAACTTACACAACCTTATAATGCATCTTTCAAAAGAACTTTTTAACTTTACTATAGTGGATTGGTCCTCCGAGCCGGACTGGAGGCAAACTTACACGAATAAATCTAAATCGAGAAAGTCCCTCGAAGTTGCTGTCACGCTTACGACTCTCATCTATCAGAGTGCATTCGTATGGAAATTTTCGAATGCTTCGAAGATTTTCCAAGGAATTAGATGCCAAAGATGATCAGAGAAATAAAAATGAATTTTCCGTCGAGAAAGTGAATATTTAAAGCAGTCTTAATAGACTCGTAATAGAAAATTACTACTTAATCTTCGTAACATCACGCCTGTAAACCCCGAAGAGGTAGGCAGAAGTGTGTAGTACACTCCCACGTTTCACCAGTTACGTTTACGTCCCAATATGGAATAGGTGGTGAGTTTATTGCCATACACCGGGCATAAATCTAGACTCCGAACCACTACTAGAAATTTCTACTATATAATCTAAGTTAAACAATTTCAATAGTACCCGACCCGGTATTTGAACCCAGGACGTCTCGATCGGCAGTTGCCCTTGCAACTCACACGGCCAACGAGGCAGTCAAGGTCTGAATTAAACCATGATAAAACGTGACGGCGTCAGTGTGTATTGTTGTATGACTTAGCAGATAAGCTTGTGGAAAGTTGATTTTGAGTAGTCGTAAAAATTGCAGTAAAAATGTAGATTATTGTTCATGTTTATGTCTTAACTTACTGTTGAAGACGTAAAAAAAATCCATTAAAATATATTATTAATGTTAAGCAGTTTACATAATATAGACGGTATGAATAGTACTGCAATTGAAGGAAAAGTATTCAGATTTTAAGAGACAACGACTTATATTTAAAAAAATATATTAACGCTTCACAGATAAGCAAGAATACTTGAAAGATGACTGACTATCGACAACTTTTGTATTGAATACAAAAAAAATTGCTTCGAATGGAAAAATTGCACTGAAGGTAGTAAATTAATACTGTACTAGTACAATTATTATTTTATTGTACATCAGACCTTACAATGGAGTAACAAGTAAAACATTGAACATTTGAACAGATGTACAGAAGTACAAAACGGGCTCTTTTCGCTAACAAGAATGAAAACTAATAACACTCAGCTTATTGTAAAGTAAATGTAGTGTACAAGCACTCGGCACGCGGTACCCTGCCCGCCCCGCTAGGAACCTCGCGTGATGATATAATAATAATAAAAGTACTCCGCCTTTTACGTTCATAAGATATTTCATTTTGCATTGACATAACAATGTATTTATTTGAATACTTTGTGTGCCGGCAGTTTTCATGCTGTAATTGTTAAGATTGGTCGCGCGTGTTCTGCGAAGACGCCGGTGAACAACTGTACATGAGTATTAATTTATGCATAAACCGCCTCTTGTTATTCCACGTCGCATTAAATATTACACTTTACAAGCGGTTTCAATAATATTTCTATTTTTATTTCTCTGTCAGTATTCTAGTGCAATAAAGTTCTGCGTAAAGCTGGTTAGTATTTTATTTAACTCATTACTGTCATAACATTAAAAAAAGTTTTTACTTCACTATTGTTATTGTATAATCACGCCAGGTGTCTTTCGGGGTAGGCGAAGAGCACCGAGTGTCAAATACGGTATATAGTACGAGTGATGCGTGTAGAAGTTTATGGGATCTGTAAGCATAGAGGTGTTTGACACCCGGTGCTCTCTGCCTATCCCGCATTATATTGGCGTTATGGTATTTAATTTCGGCGAGTAACATCGTTACCTTCACTGTAATGTATAGAGAATGTAATAAACGATTGAAGATTAAAGTGGAATCTCAGAAATGTCAGATATCAAATTGTCAGAAAAACTAGCTTACAATATCGGATTTTGTAACTATTTGCCATTTAAGTAGCAGTAATATAATTTTCAGTCCTGTTAATAAAATCCGATTCTATGAACGAATGGAAGATTCCTTGCACGGTATTGGTAAATACGAACTGCAACGTCTGTCTCATGATTAATAGATACGTGATAAATTCTATGAATTAGCGAAAACAACATTATATTCTATAAATTAACATCGCTTCGTTAATTGTGATGTCTAAAACGAATGGACTTCTGTGACGTTGGAAACAAAACGTTGTTTGATTAAAACCTGGCGCGTCAATTACATTGAATATGTATATACATTGTTGGCGACTGGCGTATTCGGTTTAGTGAAGTACGGTGTTATTGCTGATGCACAGCCTAGACGAGTGTCTGATTATAATATCATCACGCCAGGTCCTTTACGGGTTAGGCAGAGAGCACCGGACGCCAAACATTTATATCTCCCCCATCAGCTAGTATGTTACCTATTTGAGTAAGATAGGTCATGCTGGGCATGTGTCTTCGCGCAGAATGGCCTTAAGTCATAGGCTGC
>DWEH01000070.1:0-15608 GCA_018245815.1 Apyrrothrix aesculapus | reverse complement strand
TATATTGAGAGTTGTTTTGTTTAAATAAATAATAAAGTATTTTAGACAATGTTGTGATATAAATAACAAATCTTCACATGTTTTATGTTTTGTTCTATACAAACCGTGGAAAGACTGCTAGAGATTTCAGTGCGGCTTGATTTAAAAAAAACAGTAGTGAGTGCGGTGCGTTAATCAGTTTCTGTTTATTGTATAGTCGTTTTTGAACGGATGCATATTATTTACTTTTCGTTTTAAATTTAAATGGCGTGGTAGTGGGAAGTCTGTGTGACATCGAAATAAGCTAGTGTATTTCGTGAGACTCCGATGGATTTTTAGGTAAGAAAATGTGGAGTTATGTGAAGCATGGCGGACCTGGAATGCGCAGGTGACCCGAGGTGGCGGCGGCTTAACGCGTATTTTTTTTAAATTATATGAGATCAAGGAACAGCACTCAGCCACCGGCCACGCCGAGGTCAATGACGCCGCCACACAATCACGGCATTGTTATCAACATAATTAAATATAACAATTTTACGTTCATTTCCTATTAGAAGTTGAGTATGCATTATCAGAGCTTAGTAGAAAATTTAACTTTTAGTATGCATTTTATTCAAGTCAGTGCCACATTTTTATGCTCCTCTTCCTACCCCTTCAGGGAAATATATGTGTAATGTTATGTGTGTGTATATTAAATAATCTCACATATATACATGATCTCTTAATCTAAATAATTATATACCTCATATCTTATTTACTAATCGAGATTCTGTGAAACACTGTAAACAGATTACTCAATATTCATCTAGTCAAGATAAAATACAATAAAATATACTGGACTATACTTACAATTTATTAGAAAAGTTGAACAGTTGACCTTTACAAGGCTAGCATGACAAAAGCTTCATACTGTCTGTACTACAAAATTGCAATGCTTAATTTGTTTTGTTTGCCATTGCCATGTTAGCTGCTTGCCGTGCTGCTACCGCACAAGATGATGGTGGAAACCATGCTCGAGTCCTCACAGGACTTTGGTAAGTTGCATATCATTTTGCTTTGAAATATTTCACCCTATGAAGTTTAAATAGGATGTTTGTAAGCCACTCGGTGCTGGCTACCCCATAACTATAGTAGTACTCAAACTCACTGTGATAAATCTTTGAACAAAATCACTCACATCACTTATACAAATAAAGTTATAACATGGTTAACTTTAAAAGTTAATGCTGCCCACTGATGGGCTTACTAAAATAGTATCTCATACATTGTCAGTACAGTTCAAATTGAGAATTTAAGTAAAATTATATTAGTAAGCAAATACAGTGGATGAATAAATAAAGAGTGAACCCAGTGATAAAATAAAACACTGTAAAAGAATGTTTGGCTGGTGCGGAAGGAAACGGAAGACTATTAATAATCTATGAAATGGGATTGAAATGTTAAAAATTTAGTTACTTCGTTAAACTTTGTTCTCAAAAAAAAATCCATGCAATTGATTGTTGCCTTGCCAACATGTTATAGGTGTGTATGAGTGTGTGTGTGTGCGTGACATATTCACATATGCACATGTGTGCATGTGCATGTGTGAATGTTAAGTGAGTATAAGCATGTTCTCTAAAACATATGAAGTCTCTCCACACACACTTGTCAATGTGGCAAACGATGACCTTAACCCTCTCACTTTAACAGGTGACCCGCGTCCAACAGTGTAATGACAAAGGGAACGAAAAACAAAAAAATCTGTATTCTCATGAGTGTGTATTTATGTGTGTACTCTGTTTCTGTACATTTACTTAGATATTTTTAGAATAATACATTGGACCTTTGAACTTTCTTATAAAAGTCAACACACTCAACCAAAGATTGCATAAATTGGAAAAGATGATAAAGAAAGGAAGCTAAAAGATTGTAGAATTTAATAATTTAAAGCAGGGTAATGATTGTAATTGAGGTTACAAGTTCCCAGTTACACAACATACAAATGTAGAGACAATTAATGGTACTTAATAACACTGCACTGCACAAGTAAATTGAAAATATCTATGAGAAAATTATTAAATTTGTGCTCAGTGTATAATGGCAATGGCCCATTCCAGGGACGGATATATAACATAACTGGTCAAATATGTGAGTACAACACTCCTCTACCTACCCCTTCGTAGTTGTACAGGTGTGATGTTATGTTTGAAAAAAACTTTGCTTCCAATCAAAATGTATATTTATACATAATTCACCAACATTAAACAGATAGATGACTGTTGACTTTGGTTTATATTACCATAAGCCTATTCCATTACAAAAATAAGAAATATTTATTGTAGACTAAGACATGTTTGTGTAATGAACTGATAGTTCTCGTTTCTTGCTGTCATTCGAGTTGGATCATTGTTTAGCTTTCCATGAAATATAATTTGTAATATGGCAGACTTACGTTATATGAATTATTCTTCATTAGTATTAAAGTGTTGAGCTCAGGTTAAAGTGCATTGCTTAATAACCACATTACACTACAATTATTATTTTCAGTTATTTGTGGAAGCTGCTTTTGTAAGCTATTTGTAAAGTTAGGTAATATCAGATACAGTTGACTCTTAGATGGATGTCTGCTAGTTACAAATTTTTCAACGATGTTCCATCCATAAGCTTAATTAGCTTGATCTGTTCCAATTGTCATGTCCAAATAGGAGTCTGAAGAACAATTTCAAATCTGATGTAGTTTGGCCACTAGCCTTTATCTCCACTAATCCTAATCAGAGTCAATTATAGTGTACACCACACAACTCTGATTGTGAAAGGACGCAAGTCTTTCAGTCAATAGTGAGACAAATTCCTTTAGAATATGTGTTGACATGGATTAAAATTAAAAATTCCTTTAACATATTAATTAACATAGATAAAAACTAAAAATATATCTAATCTATAATCCTTGTACAAGACTGGTTGTCATTTAATATGTGATAACAGAGTTTAACTTGCATATCATTAATTAATTTCTTACATTGATGAGGTTTGAGTCTTTAATTATACTTTCCCGTTAAGTTTATTAGAAGTTAATAAAATGTCTATGACTATATTCACAAATCTAAATAAGTGTTAACCATCTATGTATCCAGGTATGTCGAACGGCTCTTTGCCACAATGGAAGCGCGAGCTCCTGCAGAGACGCGCAGCGCGCTCGCGGCCTCTCGCCGCCACCGCACCGCCTGCCGCGCCGCCGCCGCCGCCTCCGCCGCCTGCCGACACCGAGGAGGAAGAGGAATTGCGGTACGGGCCTGGCATTGTCAAGCGCCTCAAATCGCGCTACCTCAGCCTGGCCTTACGCGACGCACCACGCCGTCGACCCTCCGTACTGCGGCGCGCGACGTCCCTCGAGCACTTGCTAGACGAGCGTCCACCGCCTGCGCCACGACCTTGTGCCCGCACGGCGCGGCCCGCCTCCGTTGCCGCGCCGCCCTCAGCCATCGCACTGGCGATCGGCCCACCGCCCCGTCGTGATTCTGTCAAACGTGCACGCTCCGTGGATGCTCTGAGCCGATTGGACACCCGCGAGGACCATCCTCCTATAGCTCCAAAACCTCAACTGCCACCGCAGTTCCAGCATCAACCTCAACAACAGCAGCAGCCAGAGCCTCCACCGCTTCCACCTTCGCCTCCGCCACCGCTCAATCGTTCCGTACGTCCACCGCGACGGCCGACTCCACTACTGCGAGAAACCGAACGTCCCCCTCCCGATGTCGTTCGCTCCGCGCTTAGGAAATTCGAGTCAGCGCCGACTAGACGACCGGCACCGGCAGCCCGTATCTCAGCTGTTCTCCGAGGTCTCGAAGGGTTGCCACGAAGTTCTACACCAGAGCCTCGCGGGCGCTCACCTAGCCCTGCCGCAGCTGATATTTCCGCAATTGACGAACCAGAGGGTGCTAATTTATCCATCGAAGCGAAGCTCGTGTCTCGTGCCGCATTAGAAGGAATCGCACGTGCGGGTTCGTCGGTGCGCTACTCGTTTGAGGCGCCACGTCACGGTTCACACTTGCCACCTCTCGCTGCCACCAATCCAGTGCTTCTCGGACGGGCTAGGCTCTCAGCGTCTCCCCGACGGGTAGGAGTCATCCGACCGATGCCATCAGTGGGCCAAGACCGAAGCGTGTCGTCTCCCATACCACCAGTAGACGATATCCCCGAAAAAACCACTAATGAAACGCCGAGAATCACTACACCACCGTCGCCAATCGAAAATGATTCGCCACCCCCGAACCGCCCAGAAAGAAAAGACCCACCGCCTTCAGCAATCGTAGAACCTTTTCCGAGATCGACATCGGAGGAGTTCATCAACGTCACTATACAACTGGAATCCGACTCGGATACTTCTATTGAAATCCGTGAAACTACCCCGGAGCCGCAATTAAAACCAGAGACAAAAGCAAAGTCGGATATGAAACATGAATTAGATCCTCCGATAATAACGAAGACGAAATCTCTTATGAATGGCCACGCGGAGTCTCCGAACGAATCGAAAGTAAAGAATACCCTATCGCGAATAGGTGCTGCCGGAATCGAGCGCGCCTGGACTGGTGCCAGTGATAGGAAGAATTTTGTGGATCCTCAAGAGAAAAAGGAAAACAGTGAGTTGAAAAGTGTAGTGGCACCGTGGGCGCGCGGAGCGGGCGGGGCCGTCGCCAGCCGCTCGCCGCGCGCCGCGCCCGCCGCCACCTCCGTCGTGTTCAACTTCTCCGACCGCAAGGAGGTGCCCGACTACATCGAGAACGACGGCATCGTCCTCCGCGCCAACCGACGAAATAGATTCAAGGTAAGTCCATGGTGTTATGCCTCTTAGGGATTATAACTGTCACTACATAACATTAAACATCAGCGTTCCTCGGATAATATCATGACTGTTGCAAAGGATGTTAATCGCTTAATTCTTATATTACCACATTTTTACATTCGATTGCCTCCAATCGCCAATAGAGTTATGTCTGAAGGTCATTATTCTACGTTCCGATTGCGATAATTACCCGGTCCGCTCGATGCGTATCTTATCGTTCGGTGCTCAGAAACGGAAAGCCGGATCGCGATCGACCTATCGTCGGACCGATCGTGAAATCGAAGATCGATTGTGTAACATGTGACATGTAAACATAAAAATATTTTCTACAAACGGTGAAAGTTGGTCGGTGCGAGCTCAAATGCGGGCGCGGGTGAAACCGCTCGCGTTAGATGCGTACGGCCACCGAGTGGATGGCACTCTCGATTTCGGTAACATGGTCGAAAGTGCACGGCGCGTGCCCTGCGCGGAATGTTAAAAAGTGGCCATCGGTATACGGGGACCGGCAGAAACGATCCGCGCTCACGGTACTTAATCTTCAATGATGCAAACGCTCTCGCCTTTTCGAATAACTAATCAATTTAGTAAATGTCAATTTTTTCACACTCGGTTATTTGAAGGTTAAGTATTATATGATTCAATACTCTAGGGGTATCGTGTCAATAGACGCACGAAGTTACGCTTATAAATATTGAATGATTGTTGTCGTGAATGTGGTTGTAAACATTAAGTACGAGCGCCGGAAAGCAATCGGCCGCCGCGCCGCTCAGTGAACCGCGACGTTATGCTTGATCGAAAAATAGTTACGAACCTTTACATTACTTATCTTTGAACTTGATGCGGACGGTTTCTTTACAGACTCTTCCTCCTCCGTCGACCCACTTTTAATGGTTTCCTTATCACCACATTGTTGACAAAAGTGAATTTCTCATTCCTATATAGTAAACCTTATAGTATTATAACGACACATCGTTTTTCTGTATTACATAAACGTTTTGCGGTTTTCTTTGTCTTATGCTATATGTAAATTAAGACTTCATTCATTGATTTTTAAACACCGTGTAACGTGTCACTACGTTAGTAATCAGTATTTACTACAATCTTTTCGATTATTTGTAAACATACCAAAGACTTTTTCTTGTAATATTCCCCCGCGTGGAAAACGCAAAAGAATCTAAGCGTATGCTACGATAAATGTCATCAAAATGCTAGGGTTAGCGTTTTGTATGGAGAAATGTGTATGGTCACTTAATTTTTTTTTTGTACATTTACGGACTAACACGCCTTCCGACAATGTGAGTTTCTTTTCTCTCGTTTTTAGTAAATTAAAAAATATTTACTACATTATTAATGTTTGTGTTACATTTACATATCTTGGTTAATGGTAACCTATTACCTCAGAGACTTTTAATACTTCATAAATAATTCTCGAGCCAGAACCAAACAACGCCCTATCAAATCAAGCCATAATGTTGTCCAGCAATACACGAATATTCCGATGACCTTTCGCTTGCGTCCCAATCTTTCATTAAAGTAAGCAAGCGAATGTTAATTCGAGGCAACCGATGGAACAGAACCAGTGGAAACAATGGACGATTAAAAAAATAGAAGAGCGACGGCAGGTGGCCGACCCGCCCGACCTGCCGCCGCCGCTCTCGCCCTCAGCTTCTTTTTGTCATGCTACAGCCATTGTGTGCGTATCATTCTGTGCATCTATAGAGCATTCGCCGATACATTTATTTTTCTGCTCTACTTGATCAGCCTGATACGGCTGGATTCGGAAGGGCCACGATCGAATGGAGTGGCGCCGATTAGAAGACACCTATGTCCAATCGTGGACGTCCAAAGACTTATGGATGGATTTTGAACTGTATTTAGATTATTTTCTTTGAATCTGGAAGAACCACGTGAGGTCTAAACGGATAGATATTTGGCACTACGTGGTCTCTGGCTAACTCGTAAGGACCCTGGCGTGATGATATAATCGTTTTCGTTGATTATCAGTAACAACATAAGCGCTGCTTGAACATTCGACGGTTCATGATTCATATTTTTCTTACAAGAATTTTTAGAAGCACGTAGTTAGAAAATGGCAAATGAACATGTATCGAAAATAAAATGTTTATATCCAACATAAAACTAGACTAAGAGCAGCGAAAACACAAAGATAGACCGACTGATGGCAATGCAAATGATCAAAGAGACGATATGATAAATATATTCACTATTGGGAGACTTAAAACATTTGTAAACCCCTGTCTGTCGTACTAGCTAACTGCACTTGTAGGTGATAGCAACCGCTTCGCTATTCGCATATGGAAACAAAAGTACCTTAAGACGTTTACTTTAGCATTGTCCAACACGACGCATAGCAGGAATAACCGTGAAGATGATGATTCTAAATCCGTATAGCTCAATCGTTTCGTTTCCATACTTATATATTTTGTTGTAAAATGTGATGTAATACTGTCTTTAGGCAATGGCCTTAAAGTATTTATTTTTTTATTTATATCATCCAATGTGACTTGCACGTCGATGAATCAATCGAGATTAATCGCTCTCAACGAAGTTTCTAGAAAGTAACCGTTCGAAATTTTATCGCATTCTTTAAAGATGTACACCAAATTACATTGACACTAAGATTTAAAGTCATTCATCTTCTATATTTTTATTTCTGTATTATTTAAGTTATGTATTATTATTAACATACATAACATCATGCCTATATTTTCCCGAAGGGGTAGACAACGAAGTGTACTAGACATACACGATGAAATAGGGCGTGTGTCTATTGCCAAATATCGGATAGAAATCGAAACATCGTTCTACTACTGAGAATTTGAAGCTAGAAAAACCCCATAGTACATTACTCGACCCGAGAATGGCACTCAGAACCTCTTAATCAGCAGACGTGCATGCAGCCGCTCAACCAACGATGCAACTTACTAACCTCAACGTTATCAGTTTGAATTATTAGTATAAGAATCGCGTATAAATATGGCACTAGCTCGTGTAACAATACAATCACAACATTCAGCTTCATTCTACTTACTTTCAGTTCTAAATTCATAAGGTCACCAAAATTGAAACGTACAGATTTGAAAGCGAAAACCTATTATCTGTCTTAACAGAAAAAAATATAATTGACACATAAGTGTCGATCACGATCTATAGCTAAAGTGGCATTATTTTACGTCATCAATTGAATGGTTAACGAAAGGCTCCTAGATGACTAATAAATTCTTACTCGTGTCATGTCTGTCTTGTGATCGAACGTTTTTATCATTTACGTATCCAAATCTCCTATAGTATCGAAACAAACTTGATTTTGACCTTCAAAATAACTATATGAGCGTTTCGTATTTCGTGTGCAGACAGGTATAATTTTCAATCCATCGTTTGCTTTCCACTTCCTGTTGCATGTCTGTCTCCTTATGATCATATTGATGAGTCCTTTATGGTCTATGAAAGCGCAATCGCCAAGTCTGTCACGAGCGCTCTGCTCGTTTGGCGATTGAGAGCGAACGACTGATAGTTCAATGTCGTTCCAAGGCAGCGGGCAATTGCTCCGGACGTAGTTCCCTGCACGGTAATTACTCGGTGAATGGCGCCCGTTGAGTTTGTTTTGTTCATTGAATACCAGAGTATCATTACATTGTTATACTCCTACTTACATGCTTCATTTCTCGTCACCGCGCGTGTTTCGAATACGATATTATCACTTGCCGATCAATTTCGATTGTATCATCTGAAACGGGTAATCGAATTGAAAGTGTCTCAGACACTTCTTGAGATGCTCTAGAAATATATAGCACCTCTATTCCACCCCGGACTCTGCTCTAAATCGCTTTCTTCCCCATCAATATTACATATCGTATACATGTTTCAAATTTGCAGTTCGATATAAACCTACCGGTGACATGACATACACCAGTCATTTACCCATGACCTTGCTGTACTAATTGCGAAGGTTCCGTTTTAAAAACTACATCGTATGGCCGTGTGTTTGTAATAAGTAAGGAAATTTCTTCTTTTTTACGCAAGGTACATACATATATATTCAAATATAAAATTCAATTCGGACGCATTGCTTTTTGCACAAATAAATTTTATAGACCTATAAAAAGTTTTGCGCAGTAACTAACGATAACTCAGTATCTAATAACGACCACTCTCGTTCCCTCCAGTCGATCAATTTTTCTGTCTAGCTCAACACACCAGCACTGTGCATTGTGTAGAAGGCACTCGTGGCTTGAGTCAGAAGGGGTTCGCTCGTATTGAATTTTCGAGCGAGGGCGAGGGTGCCGGCAAAACCCAGACACATAAATATACTTGGAGCACATGATTAAAACGGCCTGTTCAAAAAAGTGGATATACTCATAGTGATCGTGTTTAGTACCTTTCGTTCCTTTATGAAGCAAGGGGAAATATTGTCGGGGTTTTCAGTAATCATTACACTCACTTAAATGAACGTGAGGGTTAAAATCTTCAGAAATGTTTCGTCGTCTGCAAGGGTTATTTGAGGAGTCTGCAGAATCTTTGAGCATCTTGCACGTTTATGGGTCAATCGTTTTAAAGCTGGCAGATCAAAAAATATAAAGACAATCTGCGCAGTGATCATACGAGGATTTCTGTAAACGATGATGTTGTGAAAATATACATATAGATAATCCGTGCAATACGCATCATTGCAGGAATAGGATAGGAGGACAGGCTTATGAAGCCGCACAAGAATGTTTAGGTGTCAATAAAATTTCTGCTAGTTGAGTACCAATCTTAAACCACTATTATAGTAAAATCACAATGTAAGATCTCATACCGCACAAAGAACGAAGGAAGTTACAAACGATTTGGTCTGTGAATTACCACCATATCCAGCTTAATCACCTGGCCTGGCCCGTAGTAATCATCAACTAATACCAAGCAAGGTTCAATACCCTGGTGTACGAGCTGAGGGCTTGAATGATGCAAAACTTACCATACGTGTAGATAGCTTGCAGAGAGCGAAAAAATTGTGAAGTCAATTGTTTTAAACATAATATTTCGGACGGGGTATTCAGTTAAATGAAGACCATGTTCAAAAACTGTCTTGTATTTTATTATGAAAATTAACTAAATAAAAAAGGTGTAATCAAATTCCTTTAGCTTTAGACATGTCTCTCATAATATTGCTCCTGAACTCTATCCGATGTCAATATCGAAATACGAATGAATTAACAGGTGTTTTTTCATTTCATCGTGATGCAGCAAAAACGGCTAAGAGCCTCGCGGAACCGGAGCACTAGTTCACAACTTTTTACCAGTCCGTGGCCTAACCTTGTAATGACTGAACTGATTGAAAACTCTTATTTAATACTAGCCGACGTTTATACACTTGATATACAAGTCCTCTCACATTACGATTTAATTTGACACGCTTATTTATTTATATTTTACTGCTTTGTAGACATTTTTAATTAGTAAAAGTATCTACTGAAGGCAAAATAACAGAAACGTGGTATGATTTCAAAGAAAGATGCTGTTAGCTGTCATAATGTATATGAGGTAAATGTATGGCAGCGAACAGTGTCTTTCTTCTGTACCTGCTGATAGCAGCGCAGAAAACATAGCTTTGTTTAATGACATCGATGAACTTGCAAGGTGTTTAAGGAGCGCTACTCGTTGTAGTGAATGGTTTAACGCTGAACAACCGTTATCGCGAGCGCCGCGCGAGCCTCCCCGCACCGGTGCTGCCTAACGGCTCCGAGGAATTAGCTAAGAGCTAATCACACCCGCGTGGACCTACATATTGTACTCATCATCTCGCAAACACCTCTAAGAAGTTATGATACTCGCAAAGTGGCAAAGCGTCGACAGAGAAGTCATTAACGGAACTGGTGATCCTAAAACCGATAGCTGTAAAAGGTTAATACAACTTTTGCTGCAACATGTAACATCTATGTGTTTATGTCGAACATTTGAAAGATGAAGAAAATTGCGATTCTTCACAGTAGCAAAGGTTCTTTTTTCGTCGTTCTTGATTCGGACGGCCAAGGCATGAAACACCCTTTCTCGAAAATTACAACCCAGGGCTTTTCAAAAAAATATTAACAGGTACCTACTAGGTAAGCTTGCTACACCATAGGCCACATTGTTGCTTACCATCAGGCGAGACTGTGACCAAGTGCTGGCCTATACAAAAAGAAATCTAAATCAATGAACGCAATCATGTCATCTTGCTAGATGACGATCTGCCAAAGCCTGCAGGCAGAAGTTGGATGTCGCAGGCTGAGGACAGGGCGCAATGGCGCTCATTGGGGGAGGCATATGTCCAGCAATGGACTGAGATAGGCTGATGATGATGAATCATATCATTTTAACTATTCATGTTCACTGTAATACTATCGCACTTCACGATCCCAGCGCTACCCACACTGCACTATTCGTCGCCTAATATAGGTGAACGCTTGCAGTAGCCCCGTTCGATCCCCGGGAGCAGGATTCGGTCATCATTTTGACATTAAAGTATTAAACGATCATCATTATATCTGAGCGGCTGTCTACATATCGAAGGTTTTCCACTTAAATGGCACTTGTGTCTACAACTATCCTTTACAGACTTAATGAAACAGCAAAAATTATGTGAGAAATGCAATATGTTGAATATATTCTGACGTTTCCTATGCGGTATTAGACCTGCCAGTAGAAAATTCGTAATAGCATTTTTTTTCTGATATTATTTTATACAGCTCCTTATTCATTAGTTCTTTAATTTCTTTAAAGTATTACCTTAGACCACGATAAAGCCACTACGATGTTTGACGGTTGGGATCACACAATCAGGCATCTTTAAATGCAAATAATTCAAATGTCAATTCGTCAGTCGATGTCGTAATAAAGCCACAAAACGAGAAGAAACGGATGCAGTGGGTTGTTATTCATCGAAAATGGATAGAGGAAGACTTAACAAGGTCCTTCGGAATATATTAGATACTTTTTTTTCTCCCGACCCTTTTATCGTTCCACTGTTGGACACGGGTCTCCTCTCACAATGAGAGGGTTAAGGGTAGAGGATATAGTCTGCCACGCTGGCCATGTGCGGGTTGGAAGAGTTCACACACTTTAGAGAACATTTTGTTTATGAACTCTAAGGTATGCAGGCTTTCTCGCGATGTTTTTCTTCACCGTTACAGCAAGTGATAATTAATCCTATAACCCACATTTTTGTAAATAGGTGCGCGCCAAGATTTGAACCCGGGCGCCCGGAGTGAGAGGCTGAATTTCAAATCACTAAGCTATCACCGCTTAAATTAGACACTTAATATACCTAAAATTATACTTAAACCTTTTTATTGTACACTTTAATCATATTCAGTGGTATTTAATTTGTCTATATTTGTTTATATTGGTCTAAAATTAATGACCGGGAGGTTATATACATAGTCTGACGTATCCATCGAAGTCACGTCCGCGGCTACCGTTGGGAGCGCGAGATGCCAACTTTCATAATAATGTAACTGTAACACCAATACCAATGTTAGCGCAACGTTTACTGCTAATAACTTCTATCCACTTATGATCTAAGGTCCTTGACTCGGCGCGGGCTCGTTATTGTTTTTGTCTTCGAAATTATACACTCGTTACTCCTTACGTCATCATTACGTACTTCTTAACAGACTTCCAAAATTTAAAACACTAGAAATAATGAAACCATTAGATTACGAAATAACAAGTAATCAATTGCATCGCCATCAAATGTGTTTTTTTTTTATCAAAGTCACTTCGTTTTAACATAAATATCCAAATGTCTCTTAAGTTAACTGGGTCAAGATCTTATGAATTTTTAATTTACCGTTCCGAGTGACGAACATAGTCAAAATTAACATTGAATAGTCTCAAATTATTTTAACTAATGTGTTTCCGCGGTAGAAAGACTTCACAGAAATTTAACTACGACTGATTACAATTTGACTCATGATTACTTTTCTACTGTTTGATTACTATTATCTCTCTCACGTTTCCGTCTTCTTTAGACTGCCTCGTTGATCCAGTGGTTGAAAGCGCGACTGTTCATCAAGAGGTCCTGTGTTCGAATCCCGGGTCGGGTACTATTGGATTTTTCTAACTTGGAATGTCTAGTTAACATTTCTCTTAGTGATTCAGAATCTGGATTTGTGTCCGGTATATGGCAACAAGCTCACCAGCTTTTCCGTGATGGGACGTAAACGTAACTCGTGAAACGTGGGAATATACTGTAGTCCCCTGCCTACCTCTTCGGCGATTACAGGCGTGATGTTACTTTTTTTTGTTATTTAAACATAGAAACTAAATTTATTTCACAATATTTACATTTTAAGAAGCTTACATTTAGTATCATTCCAATTTTAATATATGATGATGAGAAACTGTCGTTACTCAATACCAGACGTGAGCAGAGAAGCAATCGTGCATTAGCATGTTTAGCGAATAGAATTGAGATTCGTATCGACCGTACACACGAGCGTACGAAAACTTATACGTTTGATACTTCGACTGTCAATTACGTCGATAACATCGCTTTCTACCGCCGTGACGCAAGTAACAACAATGGGCATTTGCCTAAAGTAAAAAAAACGCGCTCCCAACGCTGTGAGAGCGCACTTTGTATAATTATTATGGAGACGAATCTAACGAAGCGTTCGAGGCGGACGTCGTCGACCGGTTCCGACTAGCATGCTTTTTATTTTCTCACATGCTCGATTGCAATCTGCCAAACATCTCAGACTCGGCCGTGAGACGTAAGGACTGTCCTGTAGAAAGACTCGCAACTCTATCGAATATCATTATCTCTAAAAATACACAGTGTGTATTGTGCTGGTACATTGATAAGGTTATCATTGGAGCACTATATCGTGCATGATTTTCGAATACAGTATCATCCTGTACACAAAATTATTTATTGTGTTCGTTTCGATCGTTTATAAACGACTCGCTTGTCCTTTACATTTCAAGGTTTTACACACTTTTACTCAGTATTGCATGACATTTTTAAAACTTGAAATCGCCCACACACTCGTCGTCAGGCAGCACGTAATCGTGAATCTGAGCTATCGAATAACAATGCCGAGCGACCCTCGCGTGAAGCCGAACAAATTCGTCTATTAAGAGGAATTGCGTCAGCCCATATTAATTCTCTGGTTACTTGTACGGAGACATGGCTTTCATGCTAAGTGGCCCATATAGCCACGTCAATGTAAATAATTTCAACCTGCACGATTGTGAGAACATTGTTTTCGCGACCATGTATTTGAACACGTGCAGTCGTCAATGTCCTAATTACGACATGTAAATTCTTTAGTCACCCCACAAAGTCGGAATGATTTTCACAATTTCTCTGAATCCGTTCCTTGGTCCATTTCTGTGGAGTCATTGGAGAAGAATGCGGTGCAAGTCGCCTTTGGTGGAATTCGTCGGCAAGAGGGCGCAGGCGGACACTCGCACTAGTTTTGTTTGTCGTGCTGCATTTCGATTGGAACCAGTTGTGGCCGACGGAGTTGTGGGAATTGTGCTGCTAACAACACGCTGTTGTAACTCCGTGTTATGTTTTCGAATCCAATTTATTTATTTCTTTATCAAAATAATTCCTAATAGTCACTCCCAGTCTAGATTTGTGCTCGGCGTATAGCAATAGGCTCAAACCCTATTCCATGGTGGGCCGTATAACATAACAGGTTAATCGTGGGAGTGTACTACACTCCTCTGCCTACCCCTTCCGAGAAATACAGACGTGATATTATCTTATGTTACTTTATCAAATTAACTTATAGTTACGCCATATATGACAGTAAAGTGATTGAGAATTAATCAATAAATTCAGGTTTATCGCCGCTTACATGTGACCTCGCGTCGTCGCCGCCTCGACGATATCCATTATAAAAAGTGTATCAGGCTGCTTAGTCACCACTACATAATGCGATATCGTATCGGTAAGATATGGACATATCTACGATTAAGTGATATACCACTGAATAATTTCATTCGTTTTTTTCATGCACGAAACCTGGAAAAACGAGAAAAAGACCACCTGGATGGTAAATAGTAACTGTTGCTTATGGACAGGTGATGTCACACTGTTGGGCAGGAGTCACAAGTCTTGAAAATTTGAAAAAAACCTTAATGGGTTTTCACCTACCTTGCTTTAATAAAATTGAATTTAAAGCAAAGTGAAATACGAAAAAAACTAAGTATTCATATACGAATAGTTTATTTAAAATTGCATGATATCTTCGTATGTTGGCTCATACTTCCCGTTACCTACATTAGAAAACAATTTTAACATAAATATTTAAAATGTTTCTATGTTTGGTGTAATTGTATTAGAGTTGGCTTTCCTAAACTCTTTCACCTCCGGTACAGCGGTTTCTGATTACATCGTTACACGACATGTTTTCTGTTAGCAATGACCCAATGCGAAAAATGCATACTTTCATAGTTTTAACTCCGTACTTAAACTAATTTATTTAACTTAAATCTAGCAGTTACGAAGCCCCGCCGCGCAGTAGCAAAACGTTGACGGTCTGCTCTGACCCACTTGTTGTTACAATAACGAGGCACCAAGGTATCATAGGACTTAAATATCTATAAATTGATTTCAATTGCTATTATACAAGCCACTAGGCCATGTTCAGCGCAATGACCTAAAAAGTTCAGAAATTTTATTTTACATGTTCTATTGTAGTTATAGTTATTAGTTCTACAATGGATGCACCTAGCTGCGACCATTGTTCGTATATATTATGTCACAACTGGTGAAACGTGGGAGTCTACTGCACTCCCCTGCCTACCTCAT
>DWEH01000069.1:0-15643 GCA_018245815.1 Apyrrothrix aesculapus | reverse complement strand
ATTTGAACCCAGGACTTCTCGATCGGCAGTCGCGCTTGCAACCAACACTACCAACCAATTATTTAATTAGTTATTTACTGGTTGTAGTAACATTTTACGCATGTTTAGACCACTTAATATTAATCGGTATCTGATTATCCGTGTAAGACACCCTTCCGGGAGGCCTATATCCAGCAGTGGACTTGGACCGGCCGATAGTGTGGCGGTGGTGGTGATGATGTGAATATCATGGACATCACTTTCAATTTCAAGTAGAAGAAAAATTTTACCCAGAACATTTGCAGATATACACACCTACTATTATCAGACTAAATACAATTGAAAGATGTCACTGTTTAGCTGTAGTGTGTGGTTTAACTGTATATACAGTAGTATTTCAAACTCTGGTGTATGGCAATAGACTCACCACTTATTCCATAATGAGACATAAATGTATCTGGTCAAATGTGGGAGTGTACTACACTCCTCTGCCTACCTCTTCGGGGTTTACAGGTGTGATGTTATGTTGTAGCAAACTAACTGTACTGGCCAAGCTCATACAGTGTTTCATTTAGTCAGCATTTTATACAATGCCTCGTTTTGTGTAAACTCATGAGTTTGTTTCCAGTCATTAAGTATACCATGCATATTTTTAAAAACGTAACATCACATCTGTAATCCCCGAAGAGGTAGGCAGAGGAGTGCAGTACACTCTCACATTTCACCAATTATGTTTAGTATGGTATTACGTTAGTATAGTATTCCATGATTGGTGGTGAGTCTATTGCCATACACCGGGCACAAATGCAGACCCCGAGTCACTACTAGAAAGTCTATGTTAGGAAAATCAAATAGTACCTGAACCGGGATTTGAACCCAGGACCTCTCAGTCAGCAGTCACGTTTGCAACTAACACAATTAATGAAGCAGTCATCTGTTATTTAATTATTTAGTAAATCAGTTCAAGGAATAAGAATTTTTAGTTTTAAAGTAATATTTTATTAAAATATATTAAGTCAGCGACAGTCAAATCTGTACACTAACCTTGAGCACAAAGTTCAACCACCTCTGCAACGCTTGGTTTATTATTTTTATAACATCATCGTAATCACCATCAAACCCTTTATCCTGCCACTGCTGGCCAAGGGTCTCCTCTCATAGTATTAATCTCATAGTATTGTCAAAATTTTTATAATATATATATAAGAATTGTTTATTCTTATATACATCTTGAATATATTTTATGAACATAATATAAGTCAAATGATTGAGATTTATGGTTTATGTACTAAACACTGTTCATCTAATGACCTTGAACAGCCAATAAAACAAACAGCTGTGGATGTACATCAATTAATAAAGAGATTAATGAGTGATATCAAAATTTATTCTTATTTTTCAGAAAAATTAATGCAGGTTTATTACAATCTGAGGAATAAAAGCTGTGCTATTGTAACATTGATTAAAAACTAATATTTTATTACAGCCTAATAATAATAAAATTAACTTTCTATTTCTTTATTTATTATGCTGTTATATGTACTTGGTCATTACATTAACATTGCATAAATGAAAAAATGTTAGTAACTATTATATGAATATTATTTGTATTAAAGTCCGGTCACACTTCGTATCTACAAAAACTGAGGTACTACAAAGAGAAATTTCCAAAGGAAGATGGTGTAGTATCACAAATTTTATAAATGTCCCAAAGTACCAATAATGACACTATTATAAGTAAGCATAACCTATTCACATTTAGCAAATAATAATAAAAATGTAGTAACAAAAACACTTGTAAAATATCATTTTTATAAATATCCATTTGGATTATTAGTAGTGATGTTGACGCAACGCAAGATAAAAGCTTATGTGTCAAATGTAGGCCAGTTAACTGAGTTGAAGGAAAACACAAAAGGCTTACCAAAATCACTCCTAGAAAGGATACATTGCATGGGATGCTCTGTTGTATGTTGGTTCGTGGTGGCGCCGGACTCATAGCAAGCAGCGCACAAGTCGTAGTCGATGCAAATTAAACATTTGTATCGTCGTCCTCTGAAGTTATTTTTCAAACAAGAATCACAGCTGATTCCTGAAATTATGTCAGTATTAATATTAATTTACTAGAAATACACTCAAACAGAGCTACATTTAATAATTAAAATCACTAAAACGTCGTTTTTTAAACTGTTTATTAATGTGTAAGTCAAGAAATCTACAATGACAAAAGCATCGTACAAATTTTGATTATCATTACCCACCTTCATGGCGATTCATTTTCGCCACAAAACGTCGCCGAAACGAGCACTTCTTGGCACCAGAGTTACAGCTACTATTCAAGGTATTTTAATTACTAATCTAAAATAAGTAGCACAACATATAATACACTAAAATACAAGATTTTAAACAAAAATTTCCATGCAAACCTAACCCAACCAGGCCATAATGACGTCACATAATGAATCAGTGTTGCCCCATTGCAAATTATATAAAAAAAACCTAATTTTTTGTCTAACACCATAGATTACATTTTCGCTTTATCTTTACGTTCATAATAAATTTTAGTTTTAGGATCTAAGTTTATAACACAACAATATAGTAATAGTCAAGATAATTTAAATGATTTGGTAATAGTATTATTGTTTTGAATCTTGTTTCATTTAAGCTAAACTAGTTTGCCGACTGTGAATGGTACACACAAGTTGTTTCTACGTGAATTTAATGTCTACATATGTTTTGTGTATTAAACTTTTTATTATCTGCACAATTCGACTTAGACATTTCAAAACAGTTGTATTTTAGCGGCATTAGTTGATATTTGGCAATTTAGTTCTGTGTTTGCTCATTGTTGTATAGAAATAATTTTACATATTTATTTACTATATTATAATGTCTCAATCAACTATTTCTGATGTAAGCAAGATGAAAGTAGTGGATCTACGTAAAGAATTGAAATCACGTGGATTATCCTATGCTGGTGACAAGTCAGAGTTAGTAGCTAGGTTCCAAGCAGCATTGGCTCAAGATGAGCACGGAGATATTAATTTAGATTCAGACGAAATAGATTCAGATGGAGTTTTGGAATACGAAGATGAAAAAAGTCATACTGATATTCTTGATGACACAGGGGTAGACGCATTAAACGAAGAATTGGCATTTGCAGAACAATCTTCTGAAAAACAAGCCAATGGTGAATCTAAACCGCAGAAAACGCTCAAACGGAAGATAGTGCAAGACACAAACAAAGATAAGTCAAACGAAAAACTTGACAGTAAAGACTCTGGAGCAAAGAAAATTGTACTAAACAGAAATATTTCTGTGTCTACATCTACCACAAAAACAACACAGGAAAATACAGAAGATACTTCTAAAGAACAGTCGATGGTAGAAAGCAATAAAGTAAAAATAACTGCAAATTTGGATCCTAAAACTAAGTTGGAACTGAGAGCAAAACGGTTTGGGTTGCCTGTACAAGTATCTGATGCTGAAAGGAAGGAGGCTAGGAAACAGAGGTTTGGGCAGAGCATCTCCAACACTGGTACCATCACATCCAGTGTGGCTACTGGTTCGTTAGCCAGTAACGTGGAGAAGCTGAAACAGAGGGCCGAGAGATTTGGACAATCAGTCTCTGCAATAATGAGTGATATTGAGAAAAAGGAAAAATTGGAAAAGCGTAAAGCAAGATTTGCAGCTGTGAAATAGCTCACATTGTTTTTATCTCTACCAATGATGTTTCATTGGTATATATTATAATAGACTTTTATTGTATATTTTATTTTGTCTCAATGTAATGTATGCATTTGACCTTAAAATGAATAGGATTTTTTTAATATTAGTCTTATATGTCAAGAGCTGTGTTGCTTACAAGTATAGTGGTACAGGAAAAGTTGTTATATTTTCAATTGTTTCGATGATACTGCTCTACATGTGATTTGGACACCACAACTTAATGTTAAAAAGGTCCTTTGTTTCTTTGAAGATTTTACTGTATCAATAATCAATGTGATTAGTTTCTTTTGGACTAAAAGCTATGGCAAAACAAGCACATGGCCCATGTCATGGTAAGTAGTCACCATCGCTTATAAGATATCTGCAACATCAGAGGAATTACCAATGTTTTTAATATTCAACGGCATGGCACACAAGCAGACAGCAGTAAGTAGTCACTGTTGCCTATCGACATTTGCAACTTTAGACAAGTTAAGAATGTAGTGTCTTTTAATATATACCTAACTATAGTTAACATACAATTCGACTTCGACAACTGCCTCTATGGTTGTGTTGGTTGCAAACGTGACTGCCGATTGAGAGGTCCTGGGTTCAAATCCCGCGTCGGGTACTATTGGATTTTTCTAACTTAGATTTTCTAGTAGACATTTCTTGTAGTGGATCGGAGTTTGATCTGTGCCCGGTGTATAGCAATAGAATCACCACCTATTCCATAATGGGACAAAAGTAACCGGTGAAATGTCGGAGTGTACTACACTCCTCTGCCTACCTCTTCGGAGATTACAGGTGTGATGTTACATTATGGTTAACACACTCGGGCTGCTTTAAAGCATACTGTTTTTAACTGTGTCCTGCATAAGATTTACCCATACACATAAACAGACATACATGCATATCTTCACGCCAAGTCCCTTATGAGGTAGGCAGTGAACACAAAGTGCCAAACCAAAATTTACAGTGTTTTACAGTTTAAATACTTTAGTTAACTGAATGGATATTGTTACGATTTTTTTAAGTGTCTCTTATTCTGGATACAGTGGTACCATAAAAAAATTTACAATAACACCATAATAAGTAATAAAACTTGGAGTCAATTTAGATATTGTGAAGATAAGAGCTAATTAGTACCTTAAAATTAGTATTAAGTAATTAATATGTCTGGTCGACATTAATAATAAATAGAGGATTTGGTAATATTATTTTAAGAGTTTTACTTCTGATTTCCTTTACTATCTCCTTATTATTTAAGATCAATTTATGCAGATTTTACTTAGTGCTAGTTTCAACTTTTAGTTTCTTTGAGAATTATGAAGAAATGGTGTCAATATCATATTAAGTATTGTAATGATTTCGTTTCAAAGCCATTGTTAATTTTTTCATGTAGACGTTTGATTGCTTCGTTGGTCGAGTGGTTGCAAGCGCGACTGCGATCTAGAGGACTTGGGTTAAAATCCCGGGTTGGGTACTATTTGATTTTTCCAATTTACATTTTCTAGTAGTGACTCGGAGTTCGGATTTGTGTCTCATGTATGGCAATAGACCCATCACCTATTCCATAGTTGAAATACACTCAGACTAGCTTTTCGGCGATTACAGAAGAAATGTTACGTTTTTGTGCTACATTTTGCTGATCATAAGGAAGATTATAGTCAAATGTGAGGCTATGGCTGTTAAAGTCTGGCAATTTTCATAACACATATTTGCTTTATGGACCATTTAATGTTTCCAAAATGCATATTATTCAGTACTAGTATTAAAGAATAGCTTTGTTTATCTAAAATTATTTTAACCTCTTCTGAGCATGTTTGGAAAGTTTATTACTTTCCCTGACTTACACTAACTGAAAGTTTAATCCTTAGACTATTTTGTATTAGAAATAAATAAGGCAAGCTAATTATATGATTTATTATCATCAGTATTAAATAAACAATACTTTACAGTTATGTTAAACTTACAAATCAAACACTAATCTAGAGTATTAAAAGGTAGTTCTTTAAAATCTTCCCATGTTACATCTATGTGTGGTGATTCTTTGCAAGAGTCATTTGGTTCCCTTTGAAAATCTTGTGGTATGTTTAAACAGAATTCCATATAAGATTCTTGATGGATGTTGGCCCATCTCACAGCGATATCTTTATTTAAACACTTCCTAAATGCCATGCAGTGCATGTGCTTCAATTTCTCATATTTTATGCGTGTAAAACCTATAAGTGCTAAGGTATACCGCCAACATTTCATTAGTTTACAATTTGCCCCAACATGTTTTGAGTCTGGAGTATTTATTATAAGTAAACCCTCAGGCTTTAGTATATTGTAAGCTTTTACACAGGCCTGTATCCTTAATTCTGAACTAGGTAGGTATTCCAACAGAAAACAAAAAGCAACTACTTCAAAACTGTCTTGTTTAATTTGTTTCAATTTATTTTGTTCTATGATTACATTTGATCCTATTGAGACATCTAGAAAGTCACATTGCAGCACCGATTCATTAGCAGGGCATAGATCAATAGCTAAAACTTCCACAAAATCGTATATTTTAAATGGATTGTAACAGCTGCCCACATCTATAAGCCTTATAGGTTCACTGAAACAGTCATTGGGGTGTAGTGTGATATTGATTTTTGATGCTATGTCTATTTCTTTTTTCCTACAGATCATGTAAGATTTGTTGATGAAATAATCATAACATTCGTCAGCAGACCATTTTATACGAGACATAGCTAGACTTGTTGCACTAGAACAGTTCTCTTCCCAGTGCTTAGTTGCTAATATTTCCATGGAATGCGCATATGTCATTAATACTTTTGTATTCTGACAATGTTTACGCCATGCTTCCTTTGCTCCTACTATGTTAGATGACTTTCGTAAAGAAGAGTGAACGTCTTTAAGAAAATTTGCTAACTGTTTATGTTCGTCACTAGCCATAATAGTATTGTTAAATGTTCTATATCTTAACTTAGTTCATTCCAAAATCCGGTACTTTCGTGACATCTATCGTTACACACTGTTTAGTATTTTAAGGCACTCTGTTTTGTACTGAATACTCATGCCATATTATTTCTTTATCTTATTTAATGATTATGAGTCTAAAATTAGATGTGCACTATTCAGAGCCCTGCTGGCCGGTATCATACTACTGATACAACATATCATAGTGTCATACTTAAAAAATGGTAACGTCATTTGCGAGTTGTGTCGTATATGAGGCAGTGTATATAAGGTTGATTATGCGTTAGTAGGTATACTCTTTGGCAGTATTATGTTACCCATTATTATTTCTCTAATGTATATACATTTGGATACTTTGTACATAAATTAACAACGGTTAAATATTCTAAATTCAATGAGGGTCCAAATGTTAACATTGTGGTATGAATGACTATGTTCCTCTCACAAGCTATGGTATTCTGAGGTCCTTTATTTAGTCGGAGGACTCGGAGGAGATTATTTCCTTAGGCTCTAACTAGGCAGCTGTTATATTCTTCGTTCACTAATATACATTTAGAGTTGATTCAATTACCTGACATAGTGAAACAGAAGAATATTAAGCAAATTATAAGATTTTTTTTAAATCTTAAAAACATCATGGAAACCTAGAGCTCCCCATTATATTCTGTAATACGCAAATCTGCACTTGGCCAAAATACCACACTGGCCTTTACCTACTCTCATTTTTAGAGGCTCAGAAATACTATCAGAGGATGATGAGATTCAGGTTTAGAGCATAAGCACATTACATGCGTAAGTAAGCGTATGTACATTTGTAAAGACAAATGATTAGATTTGATTTGTTTATTACACATTACAAGATTATTATGTAAAATATAGTTATTAAAAAGAAAATTGATCGAAGCAATATTTTGTGAAGTTATTTAGTATATGGCAACATGTGAAATATACACATATATATATTTTAATAGTCAATACTGTCTCAGCACAGTGGGTATTTATAATCTGAATTTGTAATTGTTTTTGTTGAAGGCCGGTTATAAACAAATACTTCTTGTTTATTATTTATTGATATATTTAACTTACAATGACATCGGATTTATCATTAGAGGATTTTGATGAAGATATAATAGAAAATTATATCAAAGAATATGACAAAACTATAATGCCTGTCCCTGATATAGAATTTGAACCATATATTCTTTTAAATAAAGTAACTACTATATTCACACTAAATTGTGGAATTAAAGGGACTTTAAAATATATCTGTTATTTAATGTGTACCTGTTTATAGGTTCGCAAGCATTACATGGACTATATTATTAAACTACTGTCCGCTAATTACGAGCGTAATTTAAGGATTCCTTGCCATAGCCTGTATCATTTGCCAAGTGCAATCCGGAGGTGTGCCAAGGGTATAGAAATGTCTGCTGCACAGATGTCCATTGTGTTACAGATTTACAGAAAAAACATTCTTACTGTGGTATGAGGTGTTATTATAATAGGATGCAACAGTATTTTCGCCATTTGCTGCTCATAGATGTCTTCCTAGGACTTGGAGTATACTCCAAGACACTGCTACTGTGTGATTGTTAGATGTGTCAGACTTATGTTCCTTTATTGTTATTTATTAATTCATTATCAGCCACTAAGTATGCTGCTGGAGATAAGCCTCTCCTGAGGGGTGTTTGCCCATAGTAATAAAATAAAGTACTTAACTCTAAATTAAAGTTCGGTATAACAAAAACTTATCATTTGGTTGACAGGTAAATGAATTGAAAAATGATACAATGGCAGGTAAATTAAACAAGAAATTGTATGATTGCTTGAATAAACCATCACAAAATGAAAAGAAAACTCAAACCACAGTAATAAATTCAAATGACTGCAACTGCCAATGTACTTGCAATCTAAGAAAAAAAGTTAGAAAGACAATAGACTCACCACATATAAGAACAAGTTTAGAGAGCCTTAATTCAGAGCAAAAATTTGTAACTGAAAAAATGAATTTCCCAAGTGAACATTGTAATTTCACGAATGAGAAAGAATGGCCAACTCATATAGAAACAAATGTGAATAACCAAAAGTCTGATATCCCTAACAAATCCTGTGATAATAACTCCGAAATACAACCAGATGATTTGGTACAACAGTTGCAGAAACTCTTTGAAGGTGATGGCAATGATGATGACATATTTGAAGGTGTATTGTGTGATGATTTCCCCTATGAAACTCCAGTGAACTACAGTAATCATATGCACCCAGCAGCCGAGCAACAGGATTCAATAGTTGAAACACATTCAGCACAGATTAAGTTGTTGGATGAAAGATTGGTGTCACTGGCCGGACTAGTAATAAATCCTGATCAAACTACACCAGAGAAGCATGTAACACCAATACAAAAAACCAAAAAGTTTAATACCAGTAAATGGTTGTGTGAGGAATATTTTTTGAAAACGAAGTTATTGGAACAACTTGACCTAATTAGAGAAAACAGTAGGAGAAGACTAAAAGAGGTATATACACTTACTGTTTTATTGAATAATTTACTAAAAGTGGAGTACCTATATTAAATAATTTACAGTTGAATTTGTAATGAAGACTTTATCTTAGGTTGATCACTTGTGACACTCACAAAACATATAATTAAACACCTTCAATCCCATTCATTCCCATTCCCACCAAATTCATGGCCATTCAGTTCATTAATCTTAGCTACCCTGTGGCTCCCAATACTTCAGACAGCTCCCACTCTCTATATTGCTGCTTCAGTGTGGGTTACCTGTTGGTAAATACATCTGTTATTCATCTTTGACACCACTAACATGTTTTATAAAATGTCATCTATTTCTGCTGGTACCAATTGCTCTACATTGCAAAGCACAATATCCACTCACTTTCATGCACAATTTTTAAATCCTGCCACTACCTATCACCTAATTAAAACTGACTCAGGATTTTGGTTTACATCTCAGTTCTTTGAAATTTGCATTTAAATCAAGTTGGTGTGTTTGAAATAAACTAAACTCTTTCAATGCTGAGCATTACGGGACCATGATTTACAGAATATTTCGTAATATTTGCTTTGCATTTAACACAATTTAATATTCTGCTGCTGTATTTTCTCTCTGGTGCTTTATATAAACATAATAATTTGCTAGTGTCAACTATGCCTGCGAATTTTTATATAATGTTTTTATTCAATACTGTCATTTTTCTTATGACCTAACTATAACATAACCTTTTGCTTGTTCTTCTTGTATTGTTTTCTATCATAGGTTTTTAGTTGTACAGAAATATTGTATTTGTATTGTATAATACTAATTTAAGCAACATTTGCATATAAATGCCTGATGTTAGATTAATAGCAATAAAAAATAAGCAAAGAAGTACATATTTGTTTTTGCAAATGTACAAATAGCATTGTTCCATGTCGGAAATGCAATGTGTATATTGTAGTATTCCAAGGATACATTGCACACTTTGCACAATGCTTTGTGATCTTTTTGAGATCAAACACCTCTCATATTAAGGACAATCAATGTAAACTAGCTGTTTAATGTTCTCTTTAATCTAACACTTAATACACTTAGAAAATTTGCCATTGACAGTCATCAATCAACAAGTCTATAATACCTGTTGTAGTTAAAGAATTGTCTCATATCAGCTAGTCATTGCTTCATACATTTTAGGGTAAGACTATAAAAATATAGTTTGAGCTCCATGCACACCAAGATTCAATGTTAGTTTTGTCTAAAATACTATTTGAATCATAAATTGTTTAACCGGATCTTTACCAAAATGCTCTCAATGATCATGAATCAATAGTAATTATAATTACAGATAAAACTGCTGTTTTTGGAGTTGTTTGGTGATGATGATGAAGAAGAGCTTATGTCGCCATTGAATGAAACACCAGAATTTATATTTAGTTGTAAGGAGCGTATAGCGCCATGGGTGGTGAAAGTGCTAACCCCATATTATATTAAGGGTCGGATAAAAGGAAAAGTATTATTTAAAGGCCTATCGAAACACCTTATGAGGATTATATACCAATGTAGTCAATATCCAGGTATGCACTGCTTTGTTCTTTTTAATTGTAGAACCAACAAGATTCATACCTCTACAACATCAAATGCGAGCAAATTTTATTGACATATGATTTTAGCTAATTTATCATATGCTATCTCAAACCTGTCGAGTGTTTTGTGGAATCATTCCCACTATAATATTTCACACTGTCCTCCTGGTCCAAGACCAAGTCTATGATCAATTGCCCTCCATAAATCAGTTCAAAATTTTAGCATTTCTTGTCTTTTGCTAATCTTTCTTGTACTGTTTCAAGTTGCAGTTATCATATAATAGTGGATTAAGAGATAATTAGCTCCTTTTGACAATTTAATACAGACTGAGGGACCCTCTTCTGTTATATTCTAACTTCTATAAATATGTTAGTAGTTACATTTTATTCAATTGAAAATTCCAATATTATTTTATTGAAATATCTACAGTAGTTTTTTTTTTTCAGAGGAATATGAGGTACACAGTTTCGTATCCGATTTCTTAAAAAATCACAAAGTGATTAGATGTGAGGCAGATTATAAGGAGTTCAGAATAAAGAATCTTTAACATAATAATGTCCCATGTACTAAATATTCTGTATATATTATAAATAAAATGTTAAAGCTGCTGCCAAATGTAAGATATTAAGTGGGTACGAATGTGACCGACGTCTAATGAGGATCAATGGAGTTTATAATCTTCATAGAAAAATTACCAGTCTATCTGCAGGAGCACATTTTTAGTTACCTAACTACTGGACATAAGGGCTACTAAAAAATTCAAATGAGATTCTACCAACCGCAATTGTGGCCTTTTCACATGCTGTTGTAAAGATGTCCAAAAAAAGATATTTACCGTTATTCAAGATTGCACAACGTCGGTAAAGCAGTCCACTCTAATAATCAGCAGTTCATGTTTGAGTTACAGCGTGGTAACGCGCAAGACATTAAGTACGTGTCAGAGGGAAAGAGAGATGAAAAGAATATGGTATGATCCCGCCGAGCGGAACAATTAGAGAGTGGCTTGCTGGAGTGAAATTCACCTTTCCATCAAGATGTAGGTGTTCTTCTCCATCTACCATGTCACGCCGCACCGCACTACACTAGGGAAGACCGATGTCACCGTCCACCCACCGTACATCGAGCGCTTTCGTCGTGACTTGTAACCTGTCTTCTACCACTTCTTGTGATGTTGCGTCCGGGCTCAAGCAACGTAAAACAATGGCAAAACCTATACTTGCCTGGTTTTAAGTTCCGCCTGGAATCCCAGTATACTCTTATAGATCGAAACTATTCTGTGAAGATACCGCTAAACGTTAGCGCTGCCAATTAGGCGACCAAGTTTTAATTCCTTGAGAATTAAAAATGTTCTACTACCCACATTAAAGGACACTCAAGTGGGGGTATGCTAGTTTTATAAACTAAGCGTCACGTGACGCAGGATTCGTCCACTACATTGTCGTACAGTTAACAACAAGCAATCAAACTTCTTATACATCACTTCACAAACAATACAGTGCAATACAGAGGAACTGAGGCTACATTACAGATGAGAATTTTATTCTAGTGTTATAGTAAACTTGTCGTAGAAATATATTTAGTATAATTTTGATATTCTTAGCAAATGTGTTTGACTCCCAGCTTTCAATAGAGGCAGAAGAAGTATGATAACTCGAAGTTCTTCAGTATTACGAAAACTAGAATCTCTGTTCAAAACTTTCTATAAATGTTTTGCATATTAAGTTAGACAAGTGAAATAGTCAAAGATCACCACAATTAAACATACTGTAACATTTTAACTTGTTTTATTTTACGATATTGCAAAATTATTTTTTACTTTTCTTAGGCGAAGGTGAATTTTCACACGATGAATTTTTTTTTGCTGCTTGAGAGAACCAAGCTGTTAAAGGTTTTTGTAATGTCTTATTTTTTTTAGTCTCCAAAGATATATCCTTATTACAATCTTTTGATTTATTCCGTGAATTGTTTACTGCTGTCGACACAATATGCCACGATAATATTTTTATAGGTCTTAGATACGCCAGGGCCTTGTCAGGCTCAACATTATCTATATCTAACCATGCCTGCAATAAATAAATTATTTCTATTACATTGAGATTTCAAGAAGGCTTTATATCCTTGGAAACAAAGTCCAGGATGTGACTGCAGGCTACAAGTTAACCTCAAGGATAATGCACTAGCACTAGCCCTAAAATTCCAAGAAAAAGAACACTATAATTTTTAATCACAGCACATATTTAAAAAAAAACGTAAATCACAACTGTAATCCTCAAAAAGGTCAGCAGAGAAGTGTAGTACACTCCTCTGCCTACCCCTTTGGGTAGACAGGAGTGATTTTACGCTATTTGTTAAGTAATTTGTAAAGGTCATTGATTTAATTGATGACTACATACATCAATCTGATCCTGAGAGTTGCAAATGGCTGGCATTCTGTGGTGCAACCAATTTAGTGTGCTGTTAGATTCCATGGTTATAACTGCATATGAGTAAACTATTGTGTTATCTTGATGCCATACACTGTATAGGCCAGCCATGTATAGCAGTTTTACTCCCTTCCATCCTTCCGACTCACTGTACTCATTTTTCCATGTTTGAGGGTCATCTATCTAAAAATATCAATTGTACATGTACTATCATTCTGTAATAAAAAAATACAAATATAACAATAGTTATATTTGTATTTTTGCTATCTGATCCAAAAGATTCACTATACGATTTTGGGGTTTTATTATATTTGTACTTATATACACTTAACTGGTTTCAATAAGTTGTATCACCTTTGCATTTTCTCATTAAGATAATCATTTAACAATGACGATAACGATTTTGATGCTAACTTTTTATAAACAACTTCTGTTAGGCCTAGTGGCTTTACTAGCAAACAATCATAATCAGGCTCATTTATTTAATATGTCCTCCAATTTCAAGGTACATACAGAAACATTGTTGAAAATTTGTGACCACCATAGCATATAAGAAACAGTAATATTTAATTTCGAAAATTAATTTTGTGACAACTACAGGTACGAAAATGTCAGACTTCAATTTCTAGATTAGGAAATGAAATTTGCTTTACAGGTTAATAAGAATTTACACAATAGTTTACCTTAACATTTTCATCCTGAGGTGCATAAATATAGTATGGCTGTTTAATTTTTGTCTTCAGTGTGGTCTGCCATTCATAAAAACCCTCGACAACAATTATACATCTCCCTCCGTTGTTAAGGATTGGACAATATAGCTTTGAGCTCTTTATGTTTTCTAACCGACAATTGTTAGTAGATAAATTATGTGCCTTATAGTCATCCTAATGAAAGATAAAAATATTTAGTAAATAGTTCCGTTATTGCAGACTTAAGTATATCAATCATTTTCAGAACCTTATGCCACGGAGGTATTATTCCCCACATCATAGGCTTCAATATCCTATCGGTTTGTGCCGCATTCTTATATTTACTGCCCGACACTAAAACTGGAGTGACATCAGTTGGAGCGATGTTGTAGGAAGGTGTATATCTCTTTCCATCATTGTTTTCATCCAGCCAGTCTGGCTTTGTATAAGTATTTGAACCTTTAGACTTATAAGCGCAAGCACAGCGGAGTTCCTTGTCACTCAAAGCTCTAAAATATTTACCAATACAATGAGATTATTATTGTAGTAGGTTTTTAAATAATTATAGTCGAGAAAGTACTTACAAACCGGTCCGACCGCACATTATAACTAAACCTGTTAAAATGTATTTTTATACCTATTATACTTTCAGAATAACATAAGCTTAAACGAAATGTATAAAAATATTATTTTAAATCGTCATGACATTTACCGCCGTGCGGTTAAGTGCCCTACAGTCAAATTCATGTAGAAAGCAAACTGACAACCGCCAATCTTACTTTCTAAAATAATGTAGCCATACATTGTATAATAGTGATGTTCAGTTAAGTTGTAATTCGGCTCACTTGTACTTGGTTCGTATTATGCGAAATGATAGTAAAGGGATAATAAACTTATTTCAAAGCTGTATAATTATACTTTAAGACAAGGCTGTTTTAGAGAATTAAAAAATTATAGCAGCATACATGAACGAACTAAACATTTATACATTCATATATGTAGCAATTAAATAAAAGAGATAAAAGAAGTTAATTTGACAGCCACAATATACTTTATCTCATAGAACTGTCAATTGTAGAAACTACAGTGTATGTCAAATTAGCCTCATTGGCGTAGAGACAAAAAACAAAATTTTAATTGGCTTATGTTATACGAGGCATATAAATTCTAATATACTATTTAGTATATTAATTTCATAAAATGGGTGTCCTTTAGTGTAGTTATTTTGAAACATTGCCTATAAAGCAACCATCATGTGGAAATATGTATCACGTCGTATCAGAGATTCATTTGAGAGGAGTATTAATCATTTTGATAAACGCAGTTCCACTGGAGTCGTGAACTCGCCGAGTGGCTTGTCCGAGGACAAGGACAACCGTGTAGTATCACCGTGCAAATGGTTCCGCTCGCGAAAATGTTGGAAGTCATACAAAGACGATAACAATGCCAAAAGCAAACGATTTAATTTCGAACATTTGAATTGCACTTGGATTGGTGCCATAACATGGGTAAGATATCTAGTTTATTTTTAGTTTACCTTTTAGTAGAAGTCAATTTTCCCCTGTTCAAATGGTTACGTACTTGATTGTTTAATGTAGTGTGGTGTCAGTATATTAAAAAAAACTATGCTGTTTATTCAGTGTGTTTTTATATAAATAAATGTTTTCTTGAAATTCTTGATTTAGTATATTCTTATAGAATGCCTTATTATGAAAACGAGTGTCTCAGTTATCTATATCAGCTTATCAGGGTGACTGTGTGTAAATACAATTTTACGTTTCGAATCGTAAAT
>DWEH01000068.1:0-15770 GCA_018245815.1 Apyrrothrix aesculapus | reverse complement strand
GTTTAATTTCTATTATAGGAATAATTCTTAGAACTTTATATTTTATTTAAGGTTTTAAGTTAAATTAAACTAATAATCTTCAAAATTATTTATAAAGAATAATTCTTTAAGCCTTAGTATTTATTTTATATACCCCTTAAAATTTGCAATTTTAAATCATTATTGAATATAAGACTAATAAAAGAGAAAATTCTCGTTAATAAATTTACAATTTATCGCTTAATACTCAGCCATTTTATTTTAGCGAAAATGATTTTATTCTACTAACCATAAAGATATTGGAACTTTATATTTTATTTTTGGAATTTGAGCAGGAATAATTGGAACTTCTTTAAGATTACTAATTCGAACTGAATTAGGAACTCCCGGATCTTTAATTGGAGATGATCAAATTTATAATACTATTGTAACAGCTCATGCATTTATTATAATTTTTTTTATAGTAATACCAATTATAATTGGAGGATTTGGAAATTGATTAGTACCTTTAATATTAGGAGCTCCTGATATAGCTTTCCCTCGAATAAATAACATAAGATTTTGATTATTACCCCCATCTTTGACCCTCCTTATTTCTAGAAGTGTTGTAGAAAATGGTGCTGGAACTGGATGAACTGTTTATCCCCCTCTTTCCTCTAATATTGCACATCAAGGAGCTTCAGTTGATCTAGCAATTTTTTCTTTACATTTAGCAGGTATTTCATCAATTTTAGGAGCTATTAATTTTATTACAACAATTATTAATATACGAATTAGAAATTTATCATTTGACCAAATACCTCTTTTCGTATGAGCTGTAGGAATTACAGCATTATTATTATTATTATCTTTACCTGTTTTAGCTGGCGCTATTACTATACTTCTAACAGATCGAAATATTAATACTTCTTTTTTTGATCCTGCAGGAGGGGGAGATCCTATTTTATATCAACATTTATTCTGATTTTTTGGACATCCTGAAGTTTATATTTTAATTTTACCAGGATTTGGTATAATTTCTCATATTATTTCCCAAGAAAGAGGAAAAAAAGAAACTTTTGGATGCTTAGGAATAATTTATGCTATAATAGCTATTGGATTATTAGGATTTATTGTATGAGCCCATCACATATTTACTGTTGGAATAGACATTGATACACGAGCCTATTTTACTTCAGCAACTATAATTATTGCAGTACCAACAGGTATTAAAATTTTTAGATGAATAGCAACCCTTCACGGAACTCAAATTAATTATAGACCCTCTATACTATGAAGACTTGGATTTGTTTTTTTATTCACAGTTGGAGGATTAACAGGAGTAATTTTAGCTAATTCTTCAATTGATATTACTTTACACGATACTTATTATGTTGTTGCTCATTTCCATTATGTACTTTCTATAGGAGCTGTATTTACCATTTTTGGAGGATTTATTCATTGATATCCTTTATTTACTGGTCTTTCATTAAATCCTCTTATACTTAAAATTCAATTTATTTCAATATTTTTAGGAGTTAATTTAACATTTTTCCCCCAACACTTCTTAGGATTAGCTGGAATACCTCGACGTTATTCTGATTACCCTGATAGATTTATTTCATGAAATATTATTTCTTCTTTTGGATCTTATATTTCTTTATTGTCAATAATAATAATAATAATAATTATTTGAGAATCAATAATTAATCAACGAATTGTTTTATTTTCACTTCATATACCATCATCTATTGAATGATTTCAAAATCTACCTCCATCAGAACATTCTTATAATGAATTACCTATTTTAAGAAATTTCTAATATGACAGATTATATGTAATGGATTTAAATCCCATTTATAAAGGTTTATCCTTTTTTTAGAAATGGCAACATGATCTAATATTAATTTTCAAAATAGAGCTTCCCCATTAATAGAACAAATTATTTTCTTTCATGATCATACTTTAATTATCCTAATTTTAATTACTATTTTAGTAGGATACTTAATAATATCATTATTTTTTAATAAATATATTAATCGATTTTTATTAGAAGAACAAATAATTGAAATAATTTGAACTATTTTACCAGCAATTACATTAATTTTTATTGCTCTTCCATCTTTACGATTACTTTATTTATTAGATGAATTAAATAATCCACTAATTACTTTAAAATCTATTGGACATCAATGATACTGAAGATATGAATACTCAGATTTTTCTAATATTGAATTTGATTCATATATAACTCAATTTGATAATAAAAACAATTTCCGTTTATTAGATGTTGATAACCGAATTATTCTTCCTATAAATAATCAAATTCGAATTTTAATTACTGCTACAGATGTTATTCATTCATGAACTGTTCCATCTTTAGGAATTAAAGTTGATGCAAACCCTGGACGTCTTAATCAAACCAACTTTTTTATTAATCGGCCAGGATTATTTTTTGGTCAATGTTCAGAAATTTGTGGAGCAAATCATAGCTTTATACCTATCGTAATTGAAAGTATTCCAATTAAAAATTTTATTAATTGAATTAATAATTATTCTTCATTAGATGACTGAAAGTAAGTAATGGTCTCTTAAACCAATTTATAGTAAATTAACAATTACTTCTAATGATTAATTATTTTCATTTTATTTAATATTAAATTTTAATAAAGAATTAGTTAAATAAATAACATAAATATGTCAAATTTAAATTATTATTTTATAAATATAATATTCTTTTATCCCTCAAATAATACCTATTAATTGAATTATTTCATTTATTTTATTTATTTTAATTTTCATTTTATTTAATATTCTAAATTATTATATTTTTCATTATAAAATAAAAAAAAACAATTATTTTAATTTTAAAAAAAAATATTTTTATTGAAAATGATAACTAATTTATTTTCAATTTTTGATCCTTCAACTAATTTATTTAATATCCCATTTAATTGATTAAGAACTATTATTGGAATTATATTCATTCCTTACTCATTTTGATTAATTCCTAATCGTCAAATTATTTTATGAAATATAATTATTAATAAATTACATTATGAATTTAAAAATCTTTTAGGGCCAAATAGATTTAAAGGTTCAACATTCATTTTTATTTCATTATTCTCATTTATTTTATTTAATAACTTTTTAGGATTATTTCCTTACATTTTTACTAGATCAAGTCATTTAACTATTTCTTTATCTATTTCTTTATCTTTATGATTAAGATTCATATTGTATGGATGAATTAATAATTCACAACATATATTTACTCATATAATTCCCCAAGGAACACCACCTATTCTAATACCTTTTATAGTATTAATTGAAACAATTAGTAATATTATTCGTCCAGGAACTTTAGCTATTCGATTAACAGCTAATATAATTGCAGGACATTTATTATTAACTTTACTAAGAAATACTGGAATTAATATACCTAATTATTTAATTATTATTTTAATTTTAATTCAAATTCTCTTATTAACTCTAGAATCTGCTGTTGCTATTATTCAATCATATGTAATTACTATTTTAAGAACTTTATATTCTAATGAAGTAAATTAATGAATAACCACAATCATCCATATCATTTAGTAGACTATAGTCCTTGACCATTAACAGGAGCTATTGGAACAATAACTTTAGTCACAGGAATAATTAAATGATTTCATAATTTTAATATAAATTTATTAATTTTAGGATATTTAATTATTATTTTAACTATATATCAATGATGACGAGATATTTGTCGAGAAGGAACTTTCCAAGGTAAACATACAATTTCAGTTTTAAAAGGACTTCGATGAGGAATAATCTTATTTATTGTATCAGAAATTTTTTTTTTTATTTCATTTTTTTGAGCTTTTTTTCATAGAAGTCTATCCCCTAATATTGAAATTGGAGCTATATGACCTCCTCATAATATTACCCCATTTAACCCTTTTCAAATCCCATTATTAAATACTATTATTTTAATTACTTCAGGTGTAACAGTCACATGAGCTCATCATGCTCTTATAGAAAACAACTTTTCACAAACAAAACAAAGATTATTAATTACTATTTTATTAGGAATTTACTTTACAATTCTTCAAGCATATGAATATTATGAAGCTCCTTTTTCAATTGCTGATAGTATTTATGGCTCAACTTTTTTTATAGCAACAGGATTCCATGGAATTCATGTAATTATTGGAACAATTTTTTTAACAACTTGTTTTATTCGACATATTATATTTCATTTTTCCCAAAAACACCATTTTGGATTTGAAGCTGCAGCATGATATTGACACTTTGTTGATGTAGTTTGATTATTTTTATATATTTCTATTTATTGATGAGGTAATTAATTATTTATATAATATATTTAGTATATTTGACTTCCAATCAAAAAGTTTAAAATTTTTAATATAAATAATTACTACATTAATTTTTATTACAATTATTATTTTTTTAATTTCAAATTTAATAATAATATTATCAATAATTATTTCTAAAAAATCAATTAAAGATCGAGAAAAATGTTCACCATTTGAATGTGGATTTGACCCTAAATCATCAGCCCGTAATCCATTTTCATTACATTTCTTTTTAATTACAGTAATTTTTTTAATTTTTGATGTTGAAATTGCATTAATTTTCCCAATAATTATAACATTCAAATTAGTAAATTTTATTATTTGAACTAAAACTAGATTTTTTTTTATTATTATTTTATTATTAGGTTTATATCACGAATGAAATCAAAATATATTAAATTGAACAAACTAGATATAAGGATTATAGTTTATAAAACATTTGATTTGCATTCAAAAAATATTGATAATTTTCAATTTATCTTATATTTTAATTTTTATAATCTTTTTATATATATATATATATATATATTATATGTAATTTAATTAATTAATTTCTAATTCTAATATGAAGCAATTTTGCATTTAATTTCGACTTAAAAGAAAGAGTAATTTACTCCATATTTAATTATTTATTTATTTTTTTATTATTTATATTTATATATTTTTTAATTATTTTAATTTATTTATTTTATTTATTTTATTATTGTTTATTTAATTATTGTTTATTTAATTATTGTTTATTTAATTGAAACCAAAATAGAGGTAAATCACTGTTAATGATATAATTGAATAATTAATAAATTCCAATTAAATAATCATTTTAATATATATATATATATATATATATATATATATATATATTAAAATTTTTAAAATTTAATACTACTATAAATTTAAAAATTAAAAAGAAATATAAAATAATTAAGCTGCTAACTTAATTCCTAGTGAATAAAATCATTAATATTTCTATTTATATAGTTTAATTAAAACATTACATTTTCATTGTAATAATAAAATTTATATTTTTATAAATATTTTTATTTAAAAATATATAAATATCACCTTAATATCTTCAATATTATACTCTTTCATTAAGCTATTTAAATATTATTTTATCAACTATTTATAAAAATAAAAAAAAATAAAAATATTATTCATAAAATAAATCTAAATAAATAAATTTTTAAATTATTTATTTGTAAAAAACTATTATAAATAGAATATTTTTTAATAATATAATATAAACCCTGACCTCTATAAAATTCTCTCCAACCTATATCAATATTTTTTGTTATATTTTGCCCAAAATTTAAAAAATAATAATTTAAACTATAAGTAGATAAATTTGGCATAAATCATATTATACATAAAAATAATCTTAATTCATAAGTCAATAAAAACTTATTTAAAGAATAAATCTTTATATTTCTAACTAAATAACCTATAATAAAACCAATAATACTTACATAAATAACTATCAACTTTAAATTTAAAGGCAAATAAATTATATAAGGAAATAAAAAAATTAATCATCTTAATAATCTTCCAGTAATAATTCTTATAAATAATAATAAAAATATTCTTTTCAATATAACATAATCCTCTTCATATAAATTATAAATTGATAATAAATTATAATCATTTACTATTAAATACATTAATAAACGAATAGTATAAAATATAGTTAAACCAGTAGAAATATAATATAAAAAAAAAATTAATATATTTAAATTATTTATTATTAGCATATCTAAAATTAAATCCTTTGAATAAAACCCAGCTAAAAAAGGAATACCACATAAAGCTAAATTAGAAATTCTTAAACATAATGAAGTTAAAGGAATATATAATCTAATACCTCCTATTAAACGAATATCTTGATTATCATTTATTATATGAATAATAACTCCTGCACATATAAATAATAAAGCTTTAAATATTGCATGTGTTAATAAATGAAAAAAAGCTATATCAGGTATACCTATACTTAAAATTCTTATTATTAATCCTAATTGACTTAAAGTAGACAAAGCAATAATTTTTTTTAAGTCATACTCATAATTAGCTGAAATTCCTGATATAAATATTGTTAAACCTGATAATAATAATAAAAATTTTAAAAATAACATATCTACTAATAAACTATTAAAACGAATTAATAAATAAACTCCTGCAGTAACTAAAGTAGAAGAATGAACTAAAGCTGAAACAGGAGTAGGAGCTGCTATAGCAGCTGGTAATCATGAACTAAAAGGAATTTGAGCTCTTTTTGTCATTGCAGAAATAATAACTATAATCCCAATAAATCTTATATAAAAATCATTATTTATAAAATCTAAATAAAAAATATAATTTCATCTTCCATAATTTATTATTCAAGAAATAATTATTAAAATAAAAACATCCCCAATTCGATTAGAAAGAGCAGTTAATATTCCAGCATTATAAGATTTTAAATTTTGATAATAAATTACAAGACAATAAGAAACTAAGCCTAATCCATCCCACCCTAATAAAATTCTAATTATATTAGGACTAATAATTAATAAAATTATAGATAAAATAAATAATAAAACTAATAAAATAAATCGATTTAAATTTAACTCAGAACTTATATATCTTTTTCTATAATAAATAACAGAAGAAGAAATTAACAAAACAAATATTATAAATAATAAAGATATTCAATCTAATAAAATAGAAAATACAATATTAATTGAATTAAAAGAAATTAATTCTCATTCTATAAAAATAATAATATCATTTAAAATAAAATAAATTATAAAAAAAAAATTAATCAATATAAATATAAATAAAAAAAAAAATCTCATAAAACAAATTGAAAATCTTTTATTAATAACTTAAAATGAAATATTTCATATTTTTGACTCCACAAATCAATATTTTTTTTAAATTATTTAAATAAAATTAAATTCAAATTATAAAACAATCAACTTTTAAAATCAAGAAATTTAAAGGAAATCAATGTAATATTAATAATAAATATTCACGAGATAAGCCATTATAAAATCTATATAATCTTATATTATTTACCCCATGTTGAGTATAAGAATATAAATATAAGCTATAAACAGCTCTAAAAAAGGAAATTAATATCAATATATATATAGAAAAATAACATCAACTTATTATTCTATTAATCAAACTAATTTCACCTAACAAATTTAAAGAAGGAGGAGCTGCTATAGCAGCTGATAATAATAAAAACCATCATAATCTTAAAGAAGGTATAAAATTTATTAGTCCTTTATTTATAAATAAACTACGACTTTGTAATCGCTCATAATTAATATTAGCTAAACAAAATAATCCAGAAGAACATAAACCATGACCAATTATTAAAACATAAGAACCTAAATACCCTCAATAATTTATTGTTATTAAACCTCCAATTACTAACCCTATATGAGCGATAGAAGAATAAGCAATTAAAGACTTTATATCTACTTGACATAAACATTTCAATCTAATATAAACACCACCTATTAAACTAATAATAATTCAAAAAAAATTCAAATTCAAAGAAACTTTAGGTATAATAACTATTACTCGAAAAAGGCCATAACCCCCTAACTTTAATATCACCCCAGCTAAAATTATTGATCCAGATACTGGAGCCTCTACATGAGCCTTAGGTAACCATAAATGAACAAAATATATAGGTATTTTAACCAAAAAAGCTAAAACCATACAAAAATATAAAAAAAAAAAATTATAACTATAAAATTTTAAAAAATAAATTATTATATTATTTCTAATTACAAAAATATAAAAAATACCTAATAATAAAGGTAATGAAACAAATAAAGTATAAAATAAAAGATATATCCCAGCTTGAATTCGTTCTGGCTGATATCCCCAACCTACAATTAATATTAATGTAGGGATTAATCTCCCCTCAAAAAATAAATAAAATAAAAATAAATTTAAAATAGAAAAAGTTAAATATAATATAATTAATAAAAAAATAATATTTAAAAGAAAAAAATTTTTATAATAATTATTTTTATAAATTATTTCTCTAGCTATAATTATTAAAAAACAAATTCAAATTCTTAATAAAATCAAACCAAAAGAAATTATATCACAACCTATCATATATCCTAAATTACTATAATTTATAACACTAATTCTTAAATTTATGAAAATAAAAAAAAAAAATATAAAAAATATTTGTACCATCCAAAATATATTTTTTTTTAAACAAAAAGGTATTATAAAAAATAAAAAAAATAAAAATTTTATCATTTTTATAATAAATTAAATCTTTGAAAATAATCATTTCTATGAGTGCGAATTATTGAAACTAAAATAGAAATACCCAAAGCACCTTCACATACAGAAAATACTAAAAAAACTATTAATAAATATATATCAAATTCAATATATCTTAAATATAATATTAATAACAAATAAATTCTTAAAATAAGAAATTCTAAACTTAATAATATAATTATTAAATGCTTATGATTATAAATAAAAATTAAATTACCAATCAAAAATATTACAAAAATAACTAACCATATATTTATCATTTATTTTATATTTTTGTTTTTATAGTTTATATAAAACATTGGTCTTGTAAATCAAAAATAATTTTTTAATTTAAAAACTTCAAAGAAAAAGAAAATCTTTATCAATAATCTCCAAAATTATTATTTTTTATTAAACTATTCTTTGTTATAAAAATTTTATTATCTTTATTTATAATTTTCTTATCTATTAACATATTATTTTTAAAACATCCAATTTCAATAGGATTAATAATTTTATTACAAACTTTAATAACTTGTTTAATCTCAGGTATAACCATTAATTCTTATTGATTTTCCTATATTTTATTTTTAATTTTTATTGGAGGAATCTTAGTTCTTTTTATTTATGTTTCTAGAATTGCTTCAAATGAAATATTTAAATTTAAAATATTAAATAAATTTTTTATATTAATAATACTATTATTTATTTTAACTATAAGAATTATTATAATAAATAACTTAAATTGAATAAATTTAACAATTAACTCCAATGAAATAAATAATTTCTTTAACTATTACTTATTCATTAATAATGAAAATACCATTAATTTAACAAAATTATATAATAAACAAACTTACATATTAATAATCATAATAATCAATTATTTATTTATTACTTTAATTGCTGTAGTAAAAATTACAAATATTTTTTATGGTCCATTACGAATATCAAACTAATTATATATATATATATATATATATATATATATATATATATATATATTAATTAATTAATGATAAATAAATTTAAACCTTTACGAAAAACTCATCCAATTATTAAAATTATTAATAACTCATTAATTGATCTTCCATCTCCTTCCAATATTTCAACTTGATGAAATTTTGGATCTTTATTAGCTTTTTGCTTAATCATTCAAATTTTAACAGGACTTTTTTTAACAATATACTATACAGCTAATATTGAATTAGCTTTTTATAGAGTAAATTATATTTGTCGAAATGTTAACTATGGATGATTAATTCGAACCCTCCATGCTAATGGAGCTTCATTTTTTTTTATTTGCATTTATTTACATATTGGACGAGGAATTTATTATGAATCATTTACATTTAAATACACATGAATAATTGGAGTTATTATCTTATTAATTTTAATGGCAACAGCATTTATAGGATATGTACTTCCATGAGGACAAATATCTTTTTGAGGAGCAACAGTAATTACTAACCTTTTATCAGCAATTCCATACTTAGGAAATATAATAGTCCAATGAATTTGGGGAGGCTTTGCTGTAGATAATGCAACTTTAACACGATTTTATTCATTTCATTTTATTTTACCATTTATAATTTTAATAATAACTATAATTCACTTATTATTTTTACATCAAACAGGATCTAATAACCCATTAGGAATTAATAGAAACTTAGATAAAATCCCTTTCCATCCATATTTTACCTACAAAGATTTAATTGGAGTTATTATCTTATTAATAATATTATTAAGATTAACTTTAATAAACCCATATTTACTAGGAGACCCGGATAATTTTATTCCTGCAAATCCTTTAGTCACCCCTGTCCATATTCAACCTGAATGATATTTTCTATTTGCATATGCCATTTTACGATCAATTCCTAATAAATTAGGAGGAGTAATTGCTTTAACAATATCAATTATAATTTTAATAATTTTACCATTTACATTTAATAAGAAAATCCAAGGAATTCAATTTTATCCCTTAAATCAAATTTTATTTTGAATTATAGTAATAACAGTTATACTTTTAACTTGAATTGGAGCTCGTCCTGTAGAAATTCCATTTATTATCACAGGACAAATTCTAACATTATTGTATTTTTCATACTTTATTATTAATCCTATAATAAATAAAATATGAGATAAATTAATTTTTTAAATTTAATTAATAAATTAATGAGCTTGTAATAAGCATTTGTTTTGAAAACTTAAGAAAGAATTTTTATTATTCTATTAATTTTAACATACTAAAAATAAATCATTTTTCATTTAAATTAAAATAAAAAAACCTTAATTCCAATAAAAAATAATAAAAAATTTAAAGAAACAGGTAAATAAATTTTTCAACATAAATACATTAATTTATCATAACGATAACGTGGCAAAGTACCACGAACTCAAATAAAGACAAAAGAAATAAAAACTAATTTTAAATAAAAAAATAAATTTAATGAATAACCCCCTAAAAAAATTAAACAAAAAAATAATCTCATAAACAAAATTCTAGAATATTCAGCTAAAAAAATTAAAGCAAAACCTCCTCTTCTATATTCAACATTAAATCCTGAAACTAATTCTCTTTCTCCTTCTGCAAAATCAAAAGGAGTTCGATTAGTTTCAGCTAATCTTGAAGATAATCAACATAACCCTAAAGGGAACATCAAAAAAATAAATCAAATTAATTCCTGATAAAAATTAAATTTTAACAAATTAAAATCCATAATCATAAAAACACAAGATAATAAAATTAAACTTAAACTTACCTCATAAGAAATAGTTTGAGCTACCGCTCGTAATCCTCCCAATAAAGAATAATTAGAATTAGAAGATCACCCAGCAATTATTAAAATATAAACACCTAAACTTATACAGCAAAAAAAAAATAAAATACCTAAATTAAAACTAATTATATTAAAATAATAAGGAATTAATATTCAAATTAATAAAGATAAAATAAACCCTATAATAGGAGAAAAATAATAAGATAAATAATTAGAAGAATTTAAATATATCTGCTCCTTAGTAAATAATTTAATAGCATCTGAAAAAGGTTGTAATAACCCTATAAAACCAACTTTATTAGGGCCCTTACGAATTTGAATATAACTTAAAATTTTACGTTCAAATAAAGTTAAAAAAGCAACCCCAATTAAAATACCAATAATTAAAATTAATATGCCAATAAAAATATTTAAAAAATCAATTATAATAATTACTAAATATATAATAAATTATATATTAATGACTTCTAAAATCATCACATTTTTCTGTCAAAATAGCAATATATATATATATATATATGCACAATTAAATTAATAAAATTCAATAACTATAAAAATTTTTCAAATATTTAATCCTTTCGTACTAAAATATTTTTTTTTTTAAAGATAGAAACCAACCTGGCTTACACCGGTTTGAACTCAGATCATGTAAGATTTTAATGATCGAACAGATCAAAATTTTAAACTTCTGCATTTAAATTTTATCTTAATCCAACATCGAGGTCGCAAACTTTTTTTTTTATTTGAACTAAAAAAAAAAATTACGCTGTTATCCCTAAGGTAATTTTTTCTTTTAATCATAAATTATGGATCAAAATACCATTAATTAATGTAAATTAAAAAAAAAAGTTATTTTAATTTTCTTATCACCCCAATAAAATAATTTAATTAATTAACAATTAAATATTAATAAAAAATTAAAATTAATTAAAATATAAAACTCTATAGGGTCTTCTCGTCTTTTAAAATTATTTTAACTTTTTAATTAAAAAATTAAGTTCTAATTATAAAATAGAGACAGTCTATATTTCATCAAATCTTTCATACAAGTCTTCAATTAAAAGACTAATGATTATGCTACCTTTGTACAGTCAATATACTGCAGCCCTTTAATTTAATATCAGTGGGCAGATTCGACTTTAAATTATATACAAAAAGACATGTTTTTGATAAACAAGTGAATATAAATATTTGCCGAATTCCTTTTTTTTAATTTTCAAAAAATTAATTAAAATATTTTTGTTTTTATACTAATTTTATCATTATTACTAATTTTATTAAATTATAAATTATTTTTTTATAAAAAATTAAATATTTATATAAAATTTTAATTTAATTAAAATTTTTTATAAGAAAATAAAAATTATAAACAATATAAATTTTAAAAATTTTATATTTTATGAATTAATAAATTTAATTATAAAAATTTAATTTAAAGATTATCCCTTAAAATATTAAATATCTAAAATAAAATTTTTATTAATAAAAATTTTATTTTAGATATTATAAATTAAATTTATTTCTAAAAAAACTAGATATCTTTTAAAACGATTAACATTTCATTTCAAATTAATTATTAAAAATATTTATGAAACAATAAATTTCTTAATTAATTATCTCTTTAAAATTCGAGAAATATTAAATTTAAAAAATTAATTAATAAACTCTGATACACAAGATACAATAAATTAAATTTACTTTCCAATAAATTAATTTTCAAAATATTTCAAATTTCTTTTACAATACCATTAAACTATAAATTTAAAAATTTTTTCTATTTAATATACTTTAACCCCCATTAACATATATAAATATAAAAATTCTTTTATTAATAAAAGTAATTAATTAATATTTCCCCCCTCAAATTAATTAAATAATAATATCTTTTCAATGTAAATGAAATACTTTTATCAAGCTCTAATTTGTCTTTCTAGAAACACTTTCCAGTACCTCTACTTTGTTACGACTTATTCCAATTTTCAAATGAAAGTGACGGGCAATATGTACATATTTTAATTTTTAATCATTTTTTTAAAATAAAAAAAATTACATTTAAATCCACCTTCAAATAAATATTAAAAATAAAATCCATTTAAATAAATTTATTGTAATCCATTATAAACTTAATTATTATCTGCATCTTGATCTGAACTAATTTATAAATAAAAATTTTTAAATATTATTTTTATTTAAAAATATTTTTTTAACAACGATATACAAAATATTAAATTAAGTAAATTTATTCGTGGAATATCAATTAATTAACAGATTCCTCTAAATGAACTAAAATACCGCCAAATTATTTAAGTTTCAATATTTAAATACTTAATATTTTAGTATTATAATTTTAAATTTATAATAATAGGGTATCTAATCCTAGTTTACAATTAAATTTATTAATTCATAAAATATAAAATAATTTTTAATTAAATTAAAATTTCACTTAATAACTTAATATTTAATTTTAAAATAAATAATTATTAATTATAAACTGAAAAAATTTATATTAATTTTTGTATAACCGCAACTGCTGGCACAAAATTTGTTAATAATTTTAATATTACTAAATCTTAATTACTTAAATTTTTAAATTTAATTACTATAAAATAAAATTAAATATTATTAAAATAACTAAAAATTAACACTAAAATTTATATGTAAAATAAATTAAAAATAAAATTTTAAAATCATAAATTTTTATCTATATAAACAATTTTTCACATAGATTTTATAATTATTAAATTAATTTTTTTTTTTTTTTTTTAGATATATTAATTTATTTTTTATAATATTCATTTTAAAATATAATAATAAATTAATTTTTTAATATTCTAATAAAAAAAAAAAATTAAAATTAATTAATATTAATATAAATAAAAATTTATATATTAATATATATATATAAATATAATTAAATATTTAATTTATTATAAATATATATATATATATACAAGTATTATAATATTAAATATTTAATATAAAATAAAGTAAATTTTTAATTTACTTTATTAATTAAACCATTTTTAATAATTTTTATATTAAATATAAATAATTAAAAATAAGCTAAATATAAGCTTTTGGGTTCATACCCCAAATATAAAGGAATAACCTTTTTTTTAAATTATTTAAATTAATAAAGTGCCTGATTAAAAGGATTATTCTGATAGAATAAATTATGTAATTATTTACCTTTATTATATATTTTATAGAATCAAACTATACCTAATAATATCAAAAATTATTGTGCATCTTACACTAAAATATATATATATATATATATATATATAATAAAATTATTATATATTTTTAATTTAAATTTTAAAAATTTAATTTGTATATAATATTTTATATTTTTTTCAATATTAATTCTAATAAAATATTTTTTTTTTTTATTTTAATTTTCAGAACATTAATTTCTATTTCCTCTAATTCTTGAATAGGATGTTGAATTGGATTAGAAATTAATTTACTAAGATTTATTCCCTTAATTTCTAATTCTAATAATATATTAATATCTGAAGCATCTTTAAAATATTTTTTAACTCAATCAATTGCATCAATTAATTTTTTATTCTCAATCTTATTAAAAATAATCTTATTAAAAAATTTTGAAATAAATAATTTAATTTCAATTTTAATTAACTCTTCAATAATAATAAAAATAGGATCTGCCCCCTTTCATTTCTGATTTCCTAATATTGTTGAAGGAATAAATTGAATAAATTGTTTAATTTTAATAACATGACAAAAAATTACCCCCATAATTTTAATATCATATTACTTAAATAAAAATTTTTTAATTTTAATTATAATTATTAATACAATTATTGGAGCTATTGGAGGTATTAATCAAACTTCTTTACGAAAACTTATAGCATTTTCCTCAATTAATAATCTAGGTTGAATAATAACTTCTATATTAATTAGAGAAATAATATGAATTATATATTTTTTAATATATTCTTTTTTAATTAGAATTATATGCTTTATATTTTATATTTTAAATATTTATTTTATAAATCAATTATTTATTATAAATATAAATTTTATAATAAAATTTTTTATTTTAATTAATTTTTTATCCTTAGGAGGTATTCCTCCTTTTTTAGGATTTTTTCCTAAATGATTTATTATTAATTTTATAATTATTAATCAATTTTATTTTATTTCATTTATTTTTATTATAATAAGATTAATTACTTTATTTTATTATATTCGTATTTCATATTCTTGTTTAATATTTAATTATATAAAATTAAAATGATTTAAAATTAACATTAAAAATAAATATTTTATTATTATTATAATTATTAGTTTAATTTCTATTATAGGAATAATTCTTAGAACTTTATATTTTATTTAAGGTTTTAAGTTAAATTAAACTAATAAT
>DWEH01000067.1:0-15777 GCA_018245815.1 Apyrrothrix aesculapus | reverse complement strand
GTACTCGACCCGGGATTTGAACCCAGGACCTCTCGATCGGCAGTCGCGCTTGCAACCAACAACCAACGAGGCAGTCACACAACCAACGAGGCAGTAAAAATGTACAAGTGAAATAAATTCACCCTTAATAGAACATTGGACTACTATAAGAAATATCCCTGTCTCGAAGAGAAGTTTAATGAAAACAAAGTGCTAAAGTAATCGAGAAACAATTTCAACGATCACGCATGAGTTGTTACAGCACAAATATAAGCGATTGTTTTAAAAACATAATTAATTTCTTCGACCCCTCGTTCAACCTAACGGAACATTTAATATTGAGTGCTCATAATTATTATTCCTTTTACATTGAAACCCTTTCCCATTCAAGAACTTTTTTTAATACTTTCAAGAACACTTTGCTGCAAGTTTTTGTCTTTCTAGGAGTTTTTATTAAAGTGGGATTCTTTTTATGGTACGATCTGCTTTGTGAAAAAAAATGTTCAATTAGAATTTCGCTCGTTTCGTCCTCGTTGTCTTTATTTTTTATTTTCAATGCTCTTCTGTACACCTTCTTCATTTTCTCTTATTTTATTTTGTTTGTCGACAGATCTGGTATTTGGGAGAATTGTAGAGCAGCATACGAAGACATCGTAAAACATCTCGAAAGGTAAGACATACCGCTTACCACACAGCGATAGTTTGCAATCTAAACTTACTTAGTCATTACTCTCAATTATCTATGTTTACTCATATTTTTCTATTCATATAAGTTTTTTCAATCCTCTATTAATTTGGTTTGTTTGGTACAAAATGTTAGGATCAGTTTCGAGATCGTTTAAATTAAAAAATGGTCTTAATTTAAACTGGACACAGTTATCACAGGGGAGTGTGAAATTAGAGAAGACAATTAGATCCGTGGATCGGGTGTATTTTTAACAAATGACCGCTCTGCGAGCCCGGCTTGCGGGGTGTGAACAATTCATCAAACTCATTCAGGGGCTAATCTCGATGCGAGGAAAAAGCGGCTCTCATGTAAATTGGGCCGATTCGAGGGCCAATGGCTGGGGGAAAGCGCTTTTCTTTTCTTGTTTAATGGATGGTGATTGATCGGCGGGCTTGCTACGAACGATACTCGCGGTTTTGACTTCATTTTCAAGTGCTCCAATTGAATGCTCCGAAACGTTTTAATGGCGACCGCCTACTTGCGGCCGAGTATTATTTCAACTTGAGTAAACATCAAACTTGTAGTGTAATTGTACAAATATTTTGGGGAAAACTGAACACGTTTAATTTATTGCTTGTTTGATCTGAAATAACTTTGAAAATGTATGCTACTGAAGCTATGGCTCATCATTTAAATTTAAACAATGACGACCAATGGACAGCAGAAACGAAAAACGACGTAATATCTCGGGCGTTCCGCATAAAAGAATGTTTAAAATGGGTAGAAGCGTTTTAAATCTGTTTCACCTATTAAAACTCTGGGGTTATAAATTTCGTTAGTGGAATCTTCTTTAATTTGGAAAATAAAGCATAAGCCCAGCGAGTGCGGGTTGAATTACAGTCGGACAGCGGGCCTTGTACCGATGTGTCACTGTCAGTCCGCGATCGCCGCTCCGGCTCCGGGATTAGAGCTCTTTTAAAGGAATTACTCAGTAATTTTGTGAATATAAAAGTTTAATGTAACCCGCTACTATGTAAGATTACTTTGTTTAAAAATAACGTTTCAATTATGCAATAATTTTAATCGTATTACAGTACGAAGTACATAAAATTAATAATTGCCGGTACAATTACAAATACTGATTTTGTACCGATACGACAGCTAGATTTTATAAATGGAGCAGTTACTATTCCTGCAATTGTAACGAAAATCTTCAATTTTCTAGTGATATAAGGCTGCGAAAAAAACAAAAATGTTACCTTGAGATCTTATTGACTTTTCGTAAAGCAACCTGTTTTATATTAACGATAAGCAACATATTAATGGCTGGGATTTCATCTTAGTCCACTGCTGTACAAGTACATTTTGCCGTTACTGTACACGTACTGTACAATCCAAGAATAGGTGATGATTCGTTTCTAGCTTTAATGACTAGTGCAAAGACATTGATTAACAAAATCGATTACCTAACGTGAACAAATTATTAAAATATAAAGTAACCACGTATATCATAATAATGTCTGTACAATTATTATTATAATAAATACGAGATAATGTAAAGTTAATTGTTATTATGTCTGTGAGTGGCTGGTTCCGTTGCCGGCGCATTATCTTGGTTCATTTAATTCGCGCATGCGTCCACGACCGGTTCTCAATCCTAATTCCAATTAATTGACAGGATTATCTCTGATTTAATATAATTTGTAGGTGCTGTTTGTTTTGTTCCGCTTGTGTTTGAGTGCACTTGTCTGTACGCATTAACCGGTTTAATAAGCTTGATTTAAAACGTTTTGAAAAGATCAGTACTTACATACAGACGCACACCATGGAGGGCTACGGATCTGATCGCATTTCTACGACTCCAATTAATTATGTGAGTGATATTTTTGACACGGCTAGTGTTGAACCACACACAGTTTATAATAGAAACTGATTATAAAGCAACAGATATGTGAGCTTTAACAGAGCTTTATAGAACTGGAAACGACGAATGCTAAACGTAGCTTCTAGAAAGTGAATCCTCACTGTTCATCAAAAGCGGAGTCAATTAGCGGCGAACAAATCGTCGGGATCTATGCATTGGTCCGTTTAATTCCGTTTCGGATCGAATTAGCCGCGATTTATCGGCGAGCGGCGGGTTAAGCCGGCCGGGGCTGCGCCGTCACACGTCGCTGTGACGCCACTCGTTATTCATCCCTCTGCCCCTTGCGCGCCAAGATACCTCTGTTTGATCACCCTTAAATATCTCGCCTTTGGAACATATCATCTGTTATAGAGAACACTGGGAAACTTCAATTGATTGTAATTGGGAGTTGATATCCCTTGAATATCTCGTTTTTCGAACATATCATTAGTTGTAAGGATTTTGATGACACTCGTGATATTTTATGGAACCTGGGAAATTGTAATTGAGAGTTTGATCATCCGTAAATATATCGCTTTTGGCATATATATGGCATCATCGGTTGTAAAGAACTTGATAATTGTTATTGGGAGTTAGAAAATTTTAATTAACTCTAATTGGTCACGCGTAAGGGACTTGGCTTGATCTTTTAATAATGATAATAAAGGCGATAATACTTGTGTTAATTAAATACAATAAGCAGAAATCGAAATTAACGCTACAATCCAAAGGCATGTGCAACTGACCTCAAACAGAATTTTAAGTATTCCTGTTGCACTACTAATGCCAATTAGTCCAGATAGTATGAGTTGATAATGAGATCAATAGTCAAACGTAACTTCACGCCTGCAATCCACGAAGAGGTAGGTAGAGGAGTGTAGTATACTCCAACGTTTCACCAGTTACGTTTACGTCCCACTATAGAATAGGAGGTGAGCCTATTGCCATGCACCGGGCACATATCCAGACTCCGAGCCACTACTAGAAATTTTAACTAGAAATTCTAGTAAGAAAAATCCAATAGTACCCCGACCCGAGATTTGAGCCCAGGACCTCTCGATCGACAGTCGCGTTCGCAACCGCTCGACCAACGAGGCAGTCAGTGAGATCAACAGTAAGCGTTAATTTTATTTATTTATTAAGGTAGCACGGTAATATCAATATTAAATATACATATAAGCACATATACAAGTTACATCCAGCGGAAAACGTCAACAGTCTTGACGGTAACATTTGCGTGATTGAATCCTGTACCATTAATTCCACTGAAGATCAAACGGAGACCGAGGGTGATATTTATCAAGGATATTGCGTATTATTTTAATCAAATCAAATTCCCTTCGTTGTAAACAAATGCTTTTGATTAATGAGACGCGCGACAGAGCTTCGTCTCCGTTGTGATAAAACACCCGAGGAAAAGGCAAAATTAATGGTCATAAAATGAACTCTTGTATCCGAAAGATAAAGATGCTGAATGCTTTGAATCTTCAATAAATTTTTCCTCGCTTCCGTACTTGAAAGATGATTCCCGAGATCGCATCTGGGGACTGTGTACATTTATTTCGGGGCGTCGTCAGTATTAGCCGAGCGTAATTTTGCACGTTTAGTGTTCAACTTTCGTCGTCCTAAGATATTTAGTTTGTCATGGCGCGCAGTCATTAATAATAGCGACTTTTGATTTTCAGTTGGCTAATATGCAAAGGGCGTTGTATAAAGGGTGCTGAGTCACGACGGGAGTCGTCAGCCCTCTGAATACCTCACGAGTTTGTCACCGATGCGGTCGTACTGGCATTTTATGTAGCTCTTTGTACTTTGCCCTTTTATGCCTGAAACTATTCGGATGGTCCCGTTGGCGAACCGAACTATTTATTGCGTTAGCTTCAATATCCCTCATAGTTTGACATTAATATATCCTTGTCCTATGTCTCATAGTGAGCGAATGTAATTTTTGTCGCTTCTATATAAAATAACTTTATCATTTAGATGACGAATTTTAAAAAGTTTATTAAGACTACGTTTCTGTACAGTTGGTTTAATATCGAAAATAAAAGCGTCAAGAATATGATTTCGGTACTTCGGCTTTCAAAAACAAGTCCAACGAAGAACGATAATTTCAAGTATCAAAACTGAATGTATCGACTGCGCATTGTATAACCGGGGAGTGTCTAACAATGTTACGCGCAACTTGCACCGTCAGCCTATATTAATCTGGATCCGGCGCCTGACAGCACAAGTCAGATTTCTCATCAAAAATAAGAATTAATGACGAACAGCATTAATCATTAGCTGGCAAACGGCACGAGGTGTCCGTATCCCATTATTTTGCATTACTAATGATATGTACACAACGATAAGGGGATGTTTTGTAAAAATTCTCTGGTGGGTATCGTCGCGTTTGATCGATTCGCTTTTGTACCAACCATCCTTGATCTTAATTCGCATACCTGCGTGTCTTCTTGCCTCATGTCGAAGTTTCGAGCTAATTAGACACGTAATATATTGAAATCCTTCGAATAATTTTAACAATCACAAGTACGACAATTAATGAAGATCACAATGACATTTTCTTGAAACATTTGTAAATGTCCTATTATTTTACAATTCATGGGAATATTTTTAACAATCAAAACTACGATAATTCATAGAAGAATAAATGAAATTATTTTGTACCATTTGTGCATTTCTTATTACCTTCAGTGAAATGTATTCATGACACTGCTATAATAAGTAAGTCTAATTACGAACAATATTTTAAGCGGCAGCGCGCGCCGGCCCGCTGAGTTCATAACACCCTTCTTTATTCCATGTCACTTCCAGGGCACCAACTCAAAATAGGAACATTCTATTTCTCATAAATCTTCTATTAATCTCCATTTATACGGGCTAGTTCACATTAAAAAGTGCATTACTCCTAGGAAATAATGTATTTATTAAAACGTTGCGCAAAGTAACAAACATTCCACAGAAATAAATCATTTTGGCATCCCACAGGGACCGCGGAAGTGCGACGGGCCGTCCAACCTTGCAATCAATTAGCCGCCTTCACTCAATAATTTTTAATAACTTGCAACACTAATCACATCCTCCCCGAACTCCGTTCTATTTCCAGAACACAGACATAGTTGACACTGTCATTGACAGAAGATGTCATTTTTCCTCTAATTATGTGATGGCCTCATTTCGTCGCGCCCTATTAGTACACATCAATCAATGTTGCCAATACCTATTTTTTATCCCGCGACCGGAATGTTTTTTCTCCGCTGCGTTTTTGTTTACGAAGATTTTTTAAGTGGGGAATAATTTGATGAGGTCCGCCACCCGACAGTGTTGGATGCGGACCGTGGTCATTTTTCATCGTCTTGTCATTTCTGCATTTCTTTCATACAGTTGAATCGCTAAAGTAATTACGTAAGTTTTTAGTATACTTTTTCCACTTGGAACTCTGCTGAACATCTTTTATGCGCAGAAGATCTCCACTGCCATGTATCGATGGATGTTTATTTGCATCCTTGTATTGACGTAGTGTTGTTATTTATAATGAGTATCTATATCGGATCGACAGAGCACCTAATTAGGAGATAAGGTGCTGCTGTTATTCTCTGGAGGTTGTTAGTATATTGTACTAAAGAAATACAAGTGGAGAATAGGTTGGGAATATTTCTCCTTTAGATCATTTGCGTTTATACAAAACTAATTTAATTAAGCTAATATAGTAGCAATTGAGAGAGCAGCAGCCATAAGTGGCCGCCGCCCAGACACATCTGCAACCCAGTTCAAACAGGACTGCAGGAATAGGAATGTCAATGACAGCTAGTCCTATAGCATTAGTTGTCAATTAGATTATAGTCAGTGTATTTCACTGCCTTAACCAAGAAGATCAGATACTGGCTGATAGGGGGAATCAGAACTCTCCGAAACTGAAGTGCGTGTAGGAAAATAATAATGAATGCACATGAAGTACTTCAGGGCTGTAAGATTCGAGATATTTGGAGCTCAGTGCTCTCCGTCTACCCCATAAGGCACCTGGCGTCACGGTATAATAATAACGATAAAAATATTTTCGTTTCTATTCCAATTAACACAATTGTAAAAGTAATTCGTTAACGCGAAAAACTATGAATACGAAATGGAGCTGTCAGTATTAACATACTGACATCGATGGGGGTAAATCAAATATGTGAATCCGCAGATCAAAAGAATTCATTACAGTGTGTAAATCACAATTTGCATGTGGCGCAGGCAATCATGAATATGCATTTGCAAGGCCTGAGTTTGAGCATTCAATGCTGCCTTCCCACTTCAACAACACTACTCGACTCATCCAGTGCCACAACCTTTTCTGTACTTTTAGATTTTTCACGTACTTTCGACTTAATTTTATATTTAAAGATGTGTTTTCTTTTTTAAATTACTGTACCAACTGTTATAATTTTTATATGTTATAGTAACTGGTTATTGAATATTACACATTAAATTATAAATTCATGTACCTCCTCTTCTATAACAAGTATTTTCATCGTTACGGATATTGATAGATATGTATAATAAAAATCGTAAATTATTTATAACTTAAAAATTATAATTATACCAGATTATTATTATTACTATAAATATCAGTAGATTCCAGAATCCACAGATTTTTCTCATTTAGTTATTTCACATCACAATACCATTTCAATTTGCTTGATAAATTGTATTTAAATACACAATATACCTAACAAAATAAAATACATGTAACATCACGCCTGTAATCCCCGATGAGGTAGGCAGTGGAGTGTAGTACACACCCACGGTTCACCAGTTACGTTTACGTCCCAATATGAAATAGGTGGTGATTCTATTGCCATACACCGGGCACAAATCCAGACTCCGAGCCACTACTAGAAATTCTAATTCTAAAAAATAATCATTCTAAGAAATTGTTTCAGTGTACATTCTTTAATTATTGCATTTTAAAATATCATCTAATGAAGAACTTAAATTCCATAAATATCAGTAGTAGTCATTCTTCTTCTGAATCATTATCGTCAGTTGGCTCAGTGTTATGAGGTTAAAAACATTGAAATCCGGTTAGCTCCTCCCGGGGCCTATTCAGCAGTAAATCACAATATAATTTCTCCGAAGATCCCTAAGGAGTATTTTTAACTGGCACCAAGCGTGTACCCAGATTCCCCACACCCGAGTGCTGGGGACATGTTAAATTTATGCCCGTTTTAGTTCTCCCGGCACTGTTACTATGGGTTCTCGTGATATTCCACTGAGTTTCATTACAAGAAATTGCCTTTGGATTCATGTCAAATATCCCTTGAGAGACAGCATGATTATACGCAATGGAGGGTGTATTTCCGTTAAATTTCGCCACTGTCCTTTAAAGTCATTATAAAAAAAGCATTGAACCCAATCATACATCACATCATATGTGAGTTCGATTAGACTGGCGTTACGTAGATACACTAGAAGCCTGCTCAGAGCCTATTCTGTCCTGCAATCCAGAGTGTTCTCCTGTTAAACCCTAGCACTTAGGTCTTTTATGCAACTATGGGACGCCTGTTGCATACACCGCTATGTTACATTAATACGGAATCGTGAAGACACAAAGTTCTACCGGACCCACTTTTCAGATGTTTTAAGTTAAGTCCGCTTTAAGGCCTCTGACAAAGTTTAACTATAAAATAACCTAACGTAATGATAACAACCACGACGAGGTCCTTAACGTGTATTACGGAAAGAAATAAATTTGTCTGCTCTGCCGTTTTATTTTACAAACCGATATAAGTACTTGACTGCTTCGTTGGTCGTGTTGGTTGCAAGCGCGACTACCGATCGAGAGGTCCTGGGTTAGATTCCCAGGTTGGGTACTTATTGCATTTTTATAACTCAGATTTTCTAGTAGAAAATATGTAGTAGTTGCTCGGAATCAGGACTTGTGCCCGGTGTATGGCAATAGACTCACCACCTATTCCATGGTGGGACGTAAACGTAACTGGTGAAACTTGGGAGTGTACTACACTCCTCTGCTTACCCCTTCGGCGATTACAGTCGTGATGTTAAGTTATAAGTACTTACAATCTGCAAACCTGCGCATTAAGATTTTGAGCGACTTCGGATGTCTGGATGATGGATAAAATATTTTCAAGCGACTTCCACTTACCGATTCATCGATGTTTTTTTTCGTATAATTGTGTTAGTAACAAAGTTGAGATATTAAATGGATCAACTTGTATTTAAAAGTGAGTTCTGTGTGAAGCTTCGATATTCGTAGTAGCGGCCAAAGCTCTTCGTATACTCGTGGGAAGTGCGGAGCGGTAACTGCGTTTTTATTTTACACACAACCTTCCTGCCATCTATCGAGGAGTTATGGCCCAAGGAGCTAGTTGTGAAGAATTTTTTTGTATGGACTTGTGTGCTTTTCTTAGCGACTTTTACTCCGCTTAGAAGCTTTTTAAACGCGGTTCAAATAAGATTTTAATTGCGAGAAAAATTACAGTATTTGCAGTATTGGCTGGCTTGTTGGTATAGTGAGTAGGCTTTGACTGCTGGGTGTGAGGTACTGGGTTCGACTGCCACTCAAAATTTTTTTTTGTATTGCCTACGAGTGTTTGCTCTGTTTTCGGGTGTGAAACTTACTTACTTAGACATGTATTTACCGACTTCACACCATAATTCGAACTGAAACATTGTCTACTATGGGAATGGCAAGTCGTAACACATTATTATGATTACAGGTTGTTTATAAAATACATTTGTATTGTTTTAAATACCCCATGTAGGGGGTAGTACTTTAAGAATAAAGTACATACAATTTTATTGCGCTGTTTTGATAATTGGAGCCATCGTTTGCGATTCAGACCGATAGATAAATAAACAATTTTAACCCTCCTCCAACACCTCAAGGCCTTGTACGTTCATGTAGATAAAACACATCATCTTCGCCAACTCTCACGAGGGCAGTGTTTTAGTGTTACCTCCTAACTGCTTCCAGTTGTGGCGATAAATATTTGTTTAAAAGTAGAACACAAGGAAACAGGCAAAAAAAAATTATATAAAGATTTAAACGAATAATATTATTCCTAGTCAAAATTATATTATGCTATATCAGAAACATATATAACCTAGAGGACTCGTTCTTAACCAGGAGTCTAGGTTATATTTGTTTGTGAAGTCATATACGTATTTAACTGAAAAACAAGATTAGAGAAGGGTTACAATATAAAAAAGTTTATTCAAATATAAAATGCGACCAAACCGATCTAATTTGTAAACACTGAGGAATGAATAGGATTTCATGACCACAACGCTTGACTGACAACGAAAAGAGGCCAAGCAAACATTTTGTGCCAGTCATATCACTATTTCAAAGTTTTCGTCATCCACTCGAAACTTTCCTATGTAAGCGAAAACTATTACGACCACGAGTTTACCCAAAACTTATTTTCACTTTTCATTTGGCGCAAATAAATCCACCAGCGCGTCATCCCCATAGATACTTCCCGTAGTTTTGGACGTAGGGGTAGCCTAAATTCTCTCATAAAATCACATAAAGTTCGTTTCCATTGTTACTGTATTTAAAAAACTAAATCTTTTTGGAGCTTAATATATAATCGTACCCACCCCGTAAGGCTACCTGGCGTGACGATATAAAAGTAATAATAATAAAATGTTAATATTCTGTAGCAGTAATTATGCAGCAATAAGTATGAATTAACAATTGTGACTTGGCAAAGTTCTAAACTGTTGATAAGCGGTCTGGAAGCAATATAAGAGATAATCAATTTTCTATTGAGATTGTACTTTCGTCTTTTTGTTCTAGTAGGTAGTCTTAATCAATTACGATTCAGGGTTCGTCAACTAGCAGAAGTAGCTTATGTTCAGTAACCTGGTATATCTTATCTTAATAAGTTTGTATTAACCGTCAAGAGATGGCGCTATAATTAGCGAGCTTATTTAAGGAATATATTTTTAATTTAAGCAGCTTTAGACATCCGCATCATAACATTATTTAGGGAAGCGAAGAAAATAATTTTAAAGTATCGTAAACAGAACGAGTAATATATTTGGCAAGAGTTGCAAGAGATGACGTAAAAGACACAATTTTATAGATCCGTGGAAACGGTTTCCATGCTTACATAAAAGCTTTGAGAGGGTTCCGACAGAGCTTTTGATTTCTCTAATTCATAGCTTTAGTTTACGGGTTATCTCACAAATGTTTTATTTTACCGAATGATCATTTTGTGTTTTGTTGTTACATTCTTCGAGGTCAGATATTTCGGGGTCTGGGAAAACAAGTTGATACATTTTTGTTACGTGATGTGATGTTTGATGTCTGAAAATCCCGAAGAGGTAGGCAGAGGAGTGTCGTACACTCCTACGTTTCTTCAGCTACGGTTAAGTCCCACTATAGAATAGGGGGTGAGCCTAATGCCATAAACAGGGCACAAGCCCAGACTCCGAACCACTACTAGATATTTAAACTAGAAATTCTAGTTAGAAAAATCCAATAGTAATTATTACGGGATTTGAACCGAGGACATCTCGGTCGGTAGTCGTGCTCTCAATCACTCTACCAACGAGGCAAACTCATCTAACAATATGGTGGCTTTGTTTTGTGATGGATGGAACAATTCAATTAACTCAGAACAGAAGTAACTGTGCTACGAGTACTAATTTACGAGTAAATGTTGCTGGTAGTCTCGACTCTCATTGGGGATATGATGCAGAAGAACTACTATAGAGCTGGAAATGAGAAAACGAGTGTTCGTATAAATAAAGACGATAAAAGCAACAAAATTATATTTCCAAAAGAATTTCCCCGAAGTCCATAAATTTCAGTGGGTGAAAAATTAAATTTTTATCCCCCATTTTGTCTTAAACTTCAGTACTACCACGTGTAATATGTGCATAATATTTCATCGCGTACCGCCGTTTTGTTGCACTAAAGTGCATTGGATGGTTTTAGTGGAGTCTTCCGTGCATATTACGTGTCATAGCAATAGAGGAATTTGGAAGTTTTATGCAGGGGTGAAGCAAAAGTTTGTTAGGTAACTTGCTAAATGTAAAATGCTAAAGGTATTACTAAATGTTTTCTTAGGTGTATGAAATTCGACATCCCGTGCTTAACCAGCATGGCAAACTATGGTCTTAACTCGTTTTATACTGAGATGAGACTCGTGTTAAGCAGCGGAATGATGGAAGAGTAGATGCTGATGATGATGAATAGTTTCTGGTAATTCACAACATGGTATACCTTAGTGTGGGACCAACGATCAAAACTATTGTGTGTTGGTCATGTCTCAAAATAAATGAATACGTCGGTTTCTATGACACGTAACAAAAGATTAGCTATCTAAATATTTTGAAAATATTACGCCTTTACTACCTTCAATTACTATAAATGTATTGTAAAATTCGTAATAAATACAAAAACACTTCCATACGTTTCTTGGTACAGGAAGGTACATAATTTATTAAAAATGAAATAGGTGTGTTGTACTGAAAAATAACAAAAATAACCAATTTATGCAACCATACGTGCGTTAAATTTTGTTTGAAAATTACAATAAACGCATAACGTTAGAAGTAATAATAATAATAACACGGTTTTTCGTTTCTTTTTAATACCCATTAAATTTTCAAAATAACAATTTAAGTTGTTTGTGTCATATAATTGTATGTATTTAAAAAAAAAATTAAAGTACGTATATAAAAATAATAAAGTATGACTGATTTATGGGTATAGTGGTTAGTGACCTTGCCTACCGAGCTGTGGGTTTGATTCTCAGCTAACACATATTATATTCGTTTAATTACGTGGCTTGTATGTCCTGCAACTACACTTACATCACAAATTTTTTGCCTGTGTTAGGAAATTAAATTGTATTTTTTCTCGATGCAGCGGCTAGGTTACTGAACTATACACGAAAAGTACTATAACACGCAGACATCAACTTGGAACTTGCGTGTAAAAATTTTCTCCGCCCGTCATTCAACTCCACCTAGCAACGTCTGCTGGTTGCGATTTCGACGCAACACTAAAGACATACTTAGCTATCATGATACGTACGTGTGAGATGTTTTCACATGAAAATAAAACTGAATATTAAAAAAAAACCAGATGCTTTGATGCAGTTAGTACCTACATTGTTATCACGTGATGATAGCGAGGTGTCTAGTTAACTTATGCGAGTTATAAAAATTAAAGGCAGTCAACTATTCGCGTAGAGCATAGAGATTCTTCACCGGAATGGAAAATCGAGAAACGTGTCCACTTTTAGCGTAACACTGGCTCTGATATGTTGGAATGTTTAGCGAGGCGACAGAAAAACTTCACGTCTTTCAAACTTGTGTATTAAAATCTATATATCGTGTTATCTACTGAAAGTTTTATATATTGGAGTAAGTAGACAATGTAACTTTATTATTATTAATATATCTTCACGCCAAGTCCTTTGGGGGTCCACAAAGAGCACCGAATCCCAAATATCTGTATCCTTACAGACATGTGCTTTTTCTATATTGAACACTATGGTTCAAAGAATAACGTTTTTTTAATTAAAGAAAATGTGAACCTAAATGCACCCCGCGTCATATGATGCTTGGTTTCTACGGAACTAGGATACCCACTTGACTGTCGTTTGCCGTGGGTAGTGGCACAGTATTTATATTGTTTTATTTTAAAGGTAGTTATAGTTTTAATTTGTTTTGTATCTTTAACTTATGTAGAAAAGTGTGTTTAAATTAAGCAATAGTTTGGGAACTATTATTAGTAATTATGTTATGATATTAACTGGACACGCTATTGTAACAAAACTTTAACTGAAGCCATTAAACCATGTGACTTAGTCGAAGAGGTAGGCAGAGGAGTGTAGTACACTCCTACGTTTCACCAGTTACGTTTACGTCCCGCCATGGGATAGGGGGTTAGTCTATTGCCATATACCGAGCACAAATCCAGGTTCAGAGCTACTAGAAATTTCTACTAGAAAAACCAAGTTAACAAAAACCAATATTACCCAACCCGGGATTTGAACTCAGGACCTCTCGATCGGCAGTCGCCCTTGCAACCACTTGACCAATGAGACATCAAACAGTATGCTAGTGTTAATATATTCCTATTAAGAATAAGTAGTGCTCTTTTACTATTTTTTTATAAAACACTGTAATATTTGAGTGTGGTGTGTACTATACGAGGACATAAATAAACAGTCAAGTAGAATAGTAAAGGCTATAGATATATTTAGTTTGGCCATAAAAACTGTTACAATTAAAATTAAAAAAAAAATATTACTTTTGAATTTGGAATCTATCATTTTTATACGATTGTTCATTGTGTTTTTTTATTTTCGCGCCACTATATTGTAAAATATTTTGTTATATTAAAATGGAGTGGGGTGATAGAGACCCGAATCGTTGTGATTGCATATAGTCAGATTTAGAGAGTAAGACTTGCTCTAAACGCCATGATAATTTGGAGTCCGTAAAACAATCCATACGATTGGCAGTGAAGAATTTTCCCATAGAAAAAGTGGGTGTTGCTATTGATAATTGGCCTCAACGTTTAAAGGACTGTATTGCAGCCAATGGAGACTACTTCGAATAAGCTCTATATATTATTAATGATTTTATATTAATGTATTAAACTAACACATTGTAATAACAATAAATGTTACGTACAATAAAAAAAATTGTTTTTCTTTGTAACAATATTTATAGCAAGACTAAGTATAATGTATAGACAATGTTCTTTGCGCGTTATTGAATCAAGGTGCAACGTAAAGAAATAAAAGACATTAGGCACTATGGGCTTCGTTTTTATTAACATTCCTCCCCGATCCAGAATATTGGAAGAGTGTCTATATCAACGACAATGCAGCTCAAATATTTAACTAGCCGGCTAATCTAAATTCAGTACAAGCTAGCCGACTAATCTAAATTTCGTACAATAATATTAGCCGAAAATTATTTTGGTAAGCTCGTTTATTAATCGTACGAAAATTTTGCATGTTACAGCATTAAATTAATTTCGTGACGTTATAACGTATAGAGATTAGGATAATTTGGTTGTTATCAAGGAAAGTTGTTTTCATTAAAAATGGCTTTGCTCAATCTTAACGATCATAACTATTTTCAAAATCTTCGCATTGAATAAAGTTCAGCGGCAATGAAGTGACAAGTGTTGTATTCATCTAGCTGTAATCTCATCGATTATTTAGCGTGAGTCTACCCCGTAAGGACCCCCCCCCCCTCCTCACTAATAGTAAAAGTTTAGACTTGATACCTATGCTGGGTTCTATGAATTTGTATTATCACTAATTACCCAAGGCAAAGCATAATATTTACTTTTTTTACTATTTATTATCTTACACTTGGATTTTTATTTTTTGTAGCTAAATTGGAAGCATACCTTGAATACGCTGGCTATACTGGCTACGTTAGTGTTCATATCCCTACGTTTAGAGAATGTATGGTCTAGTTAATGTTTGTTCCTGATGAGAAGACAGTTTCACTTTACCGAGAGATGCAACGTGCATACTCAATAGCTTCACTAGAAATGCATTAAATAGATCTTGTTCTAGTACTTGTAATATATACATATATGCTACATTCGTAGTATTTGGGGCAGTTACGTATTTTACAAGAGCGTATAGCTAATAGAATTGACTCATACGGGTAGTACATAACGTAACATCACGCCTTTAATCCCTGAAGAGGTAGGCAGAGGAGCATAGTACACTCCCACGTTTCACCAGTTACGTTTACGTCCTATCATGGAATAGGTGGTGAGCGTATTGCCATACACTGGGCACAAATCCGGACTCCAAGCCAACTACTAGAAGTTTTAACTAGAAACTCTAGTTAGAAAAATCCAATATCACTCGACCCGGGATTTTAATCCAAGACCTCTAGATCGGTAGTCGCGTTGGCAACCACTAGACCATCGAGGAAGTTAAGGCGGGTAGTACATATAATTCAATATTTATCTTGGGACCACATACGGCCATCTGATACCAGAGACCTCAGAGCATGTGTTATGATAACCAGATGGTTGATAAAAGTATGTATGTCCGTTTAAGTATGTTATTACATTTCCTTTTTTCATGCCAAGACACAGAACAAATGCTTGTAAGTGCTCATCACATAAATGCGATTCGAATATTAGAAGTAATGACTGAAAAATACAAGACTGCCCAGAAGGAAATTGGGGAGCATGTGTTGGCTATGGATGAGCTGA
>DWEH01000066.1:0-15789 GCA_018245815.1 Apyrrothrix aesculapus | reverse complement strand
TTGGCCAGCGTGGTAGACTATGGCCTTAACCCTCTCATGTGCCCGGTGTATGGCAATAGGCTCACCACCTATTCCATATTGGGACGTAAACGTAACTGGTGAATCGTGGGAGTGTACTACACTCTTCTGCCTACCTCTTCGGGGATTACAGGCGTGATGTTACGTAAATGTTACGTAATGTTACTAACATTAGTCAAGACATTTACAAACCAGAAGTTAAACACAAACTCAGGTTGCAGGTGCCGATTAAAGATATGTTTTAATATCCAACTGTACAATAACGACAAACAAGTTTCACAAAAATATGTATTAAATAATTAACCCAAAATACGTAATAAAATACTTGAAAATCCCGGAACTGTTGACAAATTTAAAACTAGGTATCTGGTTTTCATCAGGTAATAAATTAATTTTGAAGAAATAGGACGGAGAGCTATCTAAGTAGACGTATCGAATATATATTAATGATTATTATGATAAATTAATATTAACATAATTCAATAATATTAATATTGGACAATTAATTAATACTATATTAATCAAATTATATACATTAGTTCACGGTTATATAATTTAGTTCAATTGGACACTAATGAATTACAATTTGCATATCGATTAAGATGTTATGTAGAAAAGCACTTCATTATGTGTTATAATATTAAGTTATTGTGTCATTGCTAAGTTAATATTTGATTTGATTCAAACTAATTCTCTGATCATCAGTTGCGCCATCAGTATGGGCAGGTCGAGTGGCAATCCGCGCACTTTCAGGGACCACTGTTACCCTGCAATGTACTGCTGAAGCCTACCCACCTCCACAGTTCTACTGGATCCTCAATGGAGAGCAACGTCTTATCAATGGTAAGTTTCTTTCACTGAATAATTAACATTTAAATACAAAAATGAAATATTTGAAATTGAGAATTATGCTTAGCGGCAAGGTCTACAAAATGGTGATAGAATTGGTATTAAATATACTACAACGTGGCCTTTAGGTACACTGTAAAAAATAATAACTTAAAGATATATTTCTTGGCATTAGGCCATTAAAACCTTCATTAGTATAAGAACTTCATTCGGCTTCCCAACCCCTTGGAGGTAAAAAAGGTAAACGTCAAAAACTTGACAGGCAGAGTTAAAACCCGGAGATATTAGTCGAGAACAGAGTCCGAGGCTAATTCACATTTCATTGGCTCTTGGGAGTGCAATTCATTTTTCATTCATTCACTCATTAACGTCGTGTCTAGATCCTGTTGGCAATTCGCCAACGTGTCCACGGTTGCAGCTTTTGTTATGTCGATGATTGATGTGGATGACGCCAGCCAAGTTGTTATTTTGTCTTTAAGCTGCCTAATGGTATATTTGAAGCCGCAGCCGTAAATCAACCGTTGCGTCATGCGGCTTACACGATTCCCTTCGCATTCGAAATTTGAATAATAGATTCCTTCAAAAAAAAATTCTCAGTAAATCAAAACTTGTCTTCTGTGAGTATGAAAACAGGAAAGTAGTGTAAGTTGTTTCTGATCAAGAGCTGGATAATTAATTTTACTATATAAGCAAACCAAAATTAAATTCTGTTGAAAAAGTTGTTCGAGAGTTATGAATTTATAAGTTAATTTAGTTACAAAAAACCATTGTCTAATTGTTTATTTACGCCTAAGAGAATTATACCGATTAGTATTAATATAAAATTGACGGCTTTTTATTTTGTAATAAAAATATTTTTTATACATTTATTTAGTTAAAGAAATGAAAATTGCCTCTGCATATTTTATTAATTACTAAAGGAGCTTTTAACCTGAAAACGCAAGTAAACCAAAGCCATAATGCCTAAAATATAATCACGATTCTGATTTATTCAAACATTCTTAGAATATTCAACAGCCTACCCATTCAGGGCTTATATACCGCCGAGGCAAGCGATTGACCTCGTGACGTCACCGCCATTGCCACTGCTGTTGCCAAAATGTTAAGTCGAATATTGGATACTTAAAGAAGTCGCTGAATAATTCGGTCATCCGAGCAGAAACCTTAAATTTCCATAGAGTGGTATGTTTTTCCATACTACGACATAAAACATCAAAATATAGGTAGTATGAAGACTTTTGGATAAAAGTGGCACAAAATAAATTTGACTAAAATTACAATAAGGACTATACTTATGGCTAAAAAATGACCTGTATTAATTTGGAGACGTTATTTTTAATGTTTTAGGTAATAAATATTTCTTATTTGTATTAATACAATAATGAGTTTATTTTATTCAATATGTCCCTCGCGAATAAATAGTGTCAGTATATTTAAGTTTACATAATATATATTACTAATAAAAAAATCAAGATAAATTACAAAACAAATGGAACACAATAAACTTCTTAACTGTTATGTTTTAATTAAAACAGATGAATCTTCATTTTGGAGCAATACACCTTTGTTCCCTCGTGCACGTCATTCACAAAAGCTTGCTTACATTAGCGAGACAATCTGCTAATTTTCATTAACAGCGCTTAGCAGATTATTACCATCTGAGAAGGAGATACTGTTGTAGTACGCATTTGTGCAATGTAATAGACGTTATCTAGTACAAAGACAAAGGTTCCACACGCCAGAAACAGTGGTGTGCCCATACAACACAAACAGATACATGAACTGGATAAACGGGACCATATCCTAGATAGAGGTTGGGTACTAGCTCGTTGATTTTATTGTTAAGTACGTACATTGTTAATGCTATTCGTTGTGTTTCTTGATTTAGTATTTTACAAATTGACTTTCGATACAATCCCAAAGAAAGGAATAAGTGGTTGGCAGTTTGAAATTTTAAATGCAATATTAAAAATTTTCTTATCAGTGAAAGCTCTACGTGTTTTAAAGATGGGCTCTTACGTTTCTGACATGTGATATAATTATTTAACGGCTAAAAGAAAGTTTTGTGTAATTAATATTTATAATGATTTACAAAGTACTCGTACATGTTCACTTAAAAACAATATCGTGTTTTGGAATTTATTTAAGAAAGTTAGAAGTAATTATTTCTTAATAATTAATTATGTTCCTTTATTATTAAACAATCCTTTTATTTATTAATTCGTTATTCTGAATCAGGCTTATCTCAGGCCCGCCGGATTATCGCAAATATAAGGTATTTAATAGGTTAGCAACAAAAGGCTCTGACAAGTGTCCGCCAAAAACAAAGTTTTTATTAGATTTCCGTACGACGTATCTCCAATTAACTCAAGTTAAAGATTTTGTTAATAATTTGAGGACTTTAAAGAAATTTGTAAACCTATGGCTATTTATCTAACAATAATACTGCAATGCACAGGAATAATAAGTTAAATAAGTTTATCTTTTAATAAGCGCTTCTTATTATTAGAAAAGCAATTGCATCCTAATTTTCATTTGAAGTACGATTAGTGCCTCATTACAATTGCAAGTGAAAGGAGTCAGTAGATAGCACGAAACTATAACCACAAAGTGCTTTGAGACAAAGGATTCATATAGACAAAGGAACCATGGGATAGATAATGGAAGGGTAATAGCGTGTCCCGTTGCGCTGCTTATATCTAAAGTTGTCTGAACCATTTGTTGATATTACATTTCGTATATGACAAAGTTCTACTCCTGATGCTCGGCTCTATCATGGGTGACTATCGGCAAAATCTTCACGAGTATTACCATTCTCTGAAAAGCATATTTATTATGAGAATACAGTTGGTAGATCTGATATGACGCAACTCAAAAAATTCGACAGATCTAAGTAATACGACCAAATAAGATTTTGTCTTCCGCCAGTATCAGATAGAAACTCGTGTCCAACAGTGGGACAGTTTGTAGTAAGAAACAAAATAATAATATGCAAAATTATCTTTCCGGTGGAACACATATTTCAAATCATATATAACTACCAAATTTTTTGTGTCTATATTAATTCAATGAAAGCCACACCAGATGCGTAAATTTAAAATAAATATAATGAATAAACTCAACTGATACATACATCAATGTACCTACATCAACTTCAGATTGAATTTTGCTACCAATGATTATATTTTCTTATAGTATATTTCAAAACTCTAAATATAAAACTATGTAACTATCTCAAGACACAAAGACTAGATGTGCGAGGCGGCCAATTTTGATCTGAGATCAGATCTACGTCAGCTGTAAATGCACGCGTCTCTTCTGATAACGTTACTCTGATGCAGAATCTATGAAGATCCGGGATACATTTCAACCCATGTAAAGGAAGTTACTAGAAAGCCTAAGTACTACCCAATGAGTTAACGGCTATTAAATGCCGATATCAATTACCACCGAAAATCCAGTTGCGGAAATGCTCGTGTAAAGTTAACGAGAATTACAGAAGACCTCACAATTAAGACTGGAGCTCACAAGTTTACTTCATAAATAGTTTGCGGTTTGCGACTACGTCAGTGCTCCACACGAGTACGCAACCCTGATGGGGGTAAACCTAAGCAGGTTCTTGTAACAGTGTATAGACCTGTTTCATGTGTGTTATCTCAAAGTGTTGTTCGTGCAAAGCGCTGAAGCAGTCGGTTGATCAACATTATTGTTTACAGAAACCCACTGTACTAAGATAGATTAGACTCGACTACACTAGTAAAATGACATAGGCTACATGACCTAAGTTTGTCCACTAATCTTGTTCGTTTTATATTTGATTGTTAATAGCTGCATAGTTTTAACTGATTCCCTCCAATAATTTAAAGAGTAAATGTACATTTTTGAAACGATTTCATTTGAATTATATCAATGCATTTGACATTTTATTCGTATAGATAAGTTCCGTGACTCTGTCAAGGATAAAAAAGGATTTAAAATGATAATTTTTTATGCAAAAAACGGATTTGAAGTATTTACACCTGATCGTAATAATTTAATAATTATTACGCGTCTTGTAACGACTAACATCGCACAGAACGCTCTGCTCAATGCTACACACACTCAGAACATTTTCATTATACTTCGGTTAAGCGAAAGAAAAGTCATCAAAGAGACGCCACGCCAACAATAGACAACAAAGCACTTGGTGCGCCCAGAACAAAACTACATATATACGCTTTGGAAGTGCTTCTAGCGAAGTTTACAGTAAGAGATGTGATGAAGCATACTGAGACTCAATTGAAATTCTCGCTCCCTTCAGTTACTGCTGTTCAACTTGCGAACAACCCCTAATAATTGAATAAATAAAATCTGTATTATACTTGACAAAAATCAAACTTAGTTGAAAAATACGTAACAAACATAACATCCTGCAGTCACCAAAGAGGTAGGAAGAATAGTGTAGTACACTCCGACCTTTTACAAGTTATGTTTACGTCCCACTATGGAATAGGGGGTGCGCCTATTATCATGCACCAGGCACAAAATCTAGTGTCCCAGGCACTACCAGAAATTTAATACGTACCCAAACCGGGATTTGAACCCAGGACCTCTGAATCAACAGTCGCGCTTGCAACCACTCGACCAACGACGCAATCATTTTAATTAAAGAGTTTATATTTTATGACCAAGCGATGTCTATCAAATTATGCGCAGATATTACACTAAAGTCGCAATTCTATAGTGTAACGATTATTGAGTCGGCCAAATGTTACAAGGTTAAAGTTTGTACTGTACCCCGAACGCGATCGACTAAACACAGCTGGTACAAACGGTATCGAGCATTGAATATAGAATTAAGTGGTTTTTCTAATATCAACAATTTAACAATAATAGTATGCTTACAACGAATATGGCATAACCCATAGCTTAACTATGTCTTCGTGTACAATAGGAGAAAGCCAGGCACATTACACTGCGATGCTCTTTTCATAAAAAAATGTGTTAATTGTTTAGCTTTTAATTTTTTTTGTCAGGTTTTATTTTTAAAGGTATCCCAAAATGCAATTAACGCTTGCCGATTTATTACGTAATATACATAGATGGCCACATTCTACTACTTGACATCCGTGAAGTTCGAGGTCTGTATAGGGGTCAATATTAAGTTATCGCATCTGGCTTTAGGTGTTTAATTAGTCATGATTCACGTATTCCATATGTATATTAATAAATCTACACGTTATCATCCTTTCATTTCCCTGGTTATGTAATCTCGTTCTGCCACACTTGCACGAATACATTTTATAAAGCTGGTGAAATACATGAGTTGGATGTACGACTACGTGATCAAAATTTATTTAACTTGCTATAATATTTGCTATAAAAAAAAATAGCTTTATACTGACAAAACTTAAAAGGAATACAATTAATAATAAACCAAAAAACTGTAGGTTTATTAAATATCAGTTAAGTGTACTGTATTATCCTTAAGAGTGGTGAAGAAGTTTGTATGTATAATACACTCGTAAATCTGCTTTGCTTATAAGTAAAAATGCGAGCAATAGTCGTGCAAACAGATTGAAGTCACGAAGTATAAAAATACTCTGAAAATCAACACATTCCTAATTTGAGTGTCTTTTGAATTCATGTACTGCGCATTTCAACGTCTATATCAACACTGGCTTTGATGAAATATTTGCCTAAATGTAAGCAGACATCACATTATTATAGCATGGCAATCAACGCTGTATTATTAACAGAATAGGGTAAAACTCTGCGTCCAATCAATCCTTACGCAGAGAACAATTTACCAACGTAATATCAGCATTAGCTCTAATCAATACAACCATCTATAATCGGAATTATTGTTATTTATAAATATAGCTTCACGATGTTAAAACATATCCACGACGTTAATATATTATAACAATATTATCACCTTATCGTTTTAGCCGTCGTCGTTAATAACAAATAACATTACGTTACGTAATAGAAGATAACTAAGAAATTATATTATTTTACGTAACTTTCTGCTAAATTTGAAATAAACATATTATTTACCCCACAGGTACGAAGCACAGACTGGGCAAGGCATCACGCGGGTATCGCCACACCCTGACCCTGGTAGTGAGTGAGATGAACAGGGAGGACGCTGGCGCCTACAGATGCCACGTGGAAAACAGCTTGGGAAAGGCTCAGGCCGAGTTGTTCTTGCATAGTGAGTCGAAGCAAAATTTATTTACGGATGAAGTGATATTCATGAAAAGGGTGTTTTTAATAAGAAAAGAAGTTATTATCAAAACGAAAACAGACAGTCTGTAATTTATGTTGACTTTCATGTTAATAGAGATTAAGACTAGAGGGTTTAATTAATTCCAAGAGTATACTAAACTAAAAGTAAAGTGTTAACTCCACAAAATTTAGAAGACTTTTTTATGTAATTGTTCGTAACATCTTATGAACGTTTTATCTACATTATCTTAATATAATTGTATGTATGTATATCATATTTTTTGCGCAGTGCTTACCACAACTACAACGACGACGACAACAACAACCACGACGACCACCACTACAACCACCACCCCACCACCTACTACCACATTGTTGCCATGTGAGTATTAAAAATTCCGTTACATTTTTAAAAATAAATAAATTTAAAAACGAACGTTTCCATTTTTAATACCCCTATCCGGCACATTACAAAATCTGGTAATCGGCTTATAGTTTAATGTAAAATATTAAAAAGGCTCCATTAGTACTCCGGCTTTTACGAATACGTACGCGCTAGTGCAGAAAATTTTTCTGTAGCAGCCATACATTCAATGTAAATTCATTTACTGCAGATGTAGTACATGTATGAATTTCGATTTTGATTTAAAAAGTCTAGAAGCTCTGTAAAAAGAATTTAAGCATCAAAATTTTTGTATTCTGATTCATTTTGGAATATTTCAGAAAGTAATTCAGTTTCGTACTTTACGTTTTTCTGTCGCCTTGGAACAATAACTTAATATTCGATTACCTTATCTATCTAAATAAGTTATTTATTCGTAATATCTTATTGTTTCCGCGAAAAGATAACGAAATCGATTCATAAAACTATGCCTAGTATCGTGGCTTATATTAACAACGGTGGCTTTATGTTTCAGAGTGTTTTATCTACAGAATCTAATCATATTTAAGCTCCGGTATCGTTACTAGATCTAGCACAGGCTTCAAAAGAGCCGAGGTGTAACAATATTTTAATATTTCAGGTTTTGTTATAGGTATTTAAAACAGTTTTTCATTGTTTTCACAGATTAATATCTGTACCTAGACTCAATTTAACAATCGCAATTATCATTCTCATACCATAATTACATATTTTTCAAATCTAGGTTTTGCTGTTCAAACATGTTTTTTTTTAATAAATGTTTATAATTTACGTAGGTAAATGTTACTATTGCAACAATATTTAAACCAATAAGTATACAAATATGAGGCTATCGGTAATCGTTAGCCTGTAAAGGACCTACTATGACGATGCAATAATAAATAGTAATATAATCAAAATTATTACGCATTCGTCGAACGAAAAATTCAAAATTCATATATGCTAGCTAATGTCAAATGGCTAATATTTTGTAAGAACATTCCAGAACATTATATTTAAAACCCGCAATTACCGGATACATTTTATGCAACTTAAAAAGAAAGAGATCACATTTTTTACTATAACATCATGAATATTATAAAACAAGAAAACGGGAAGACCAGAAATGGAACGGTGTTGGCTCCAGCGGGAAGATAGAAAAGTTAGCCCATTTCAAACTTTTAATGAACATTAAAGAAATTTCTTGTTGTGTGTGTCGCAATTTACAGCTACTTTGTATCTAGTTGCTATATCGTGTCTTGAGAATTATGCAAACACTTCGCAGTTACTTTGGTAAAAATGGAGTGAAATAAACCGGGGTAATAAAGTACAAACACAACGACCCAAATCCCGGAACTTTATGTGCAAAAACCGACGCTACTTGGGTTAAATTAGAATTGAGTATAGTTCTAATAGTATATGCTTATCTTGAAATGATATATGCTTATTATATAGATGTGGAGAGGCACTTGGAACAGCTGCACCGTGGAGTCCTGGAAGCGCCGGGACTCGAAGACAACTATATTGTTCTCAGCCAACACCAAATGCAGAATCTTGGTAACCGAACTATTCTTTTCATTATAATCTCTATTTCTTTAACTGATCAAAATTAATTGCCTAAATCTATCATGTTATATCCATGGAAACACATTAGTTGTATAATTCCTCAGATATTTAAGTGTTACTTCTTTGTCATCATGCGTGTATCACGTAGTACGAGTATTGTTTTTAAATTCTTCGATAAGGGTTTTCCCAATTCTATTAACTTTAAAAACCTACGTTTCTAATGTATTTAACAGAGATGGTGACGACAATGTGACCGGAGGTAGGGGGGCGTGCCGAGTCCCCATGGAGCGAAGGCTGGCCTCCACACGACGCTGCAGCTCACTTCAGCTCACTACTATGGACGGCTATTATACCAATAGCACTTCTAGCGTGACCTTTTTGTGTGACCTTGCTCGCTCCGTTAACTTTAAATTGAGGACTTCTGACTTGTAAAGTAAGGTTGTTACGACTTTGAAGTTCATTCAAGGAGAAAGTTGCGTATAAACGTAACGTCGGCAAATTGGTGTTAAGTGTCCATTTTGAGTTCTGAGTTTCCAAATTGAACGGTTGTGTTGCATTTGATGTTGGGAACTCACAGGGATCGTTTATTACGTAACAAGTTTTGCGGGTCGTCAAGTTTCTAACTCCGTGTAACTTAGATGGCGGTCTTGTCTACGAATTTTTGTTTATTAAAGCGTTTTGATGACTTTAGACGACCATCGTACTCGATAAATACCATATTTTTTTAGGATGTTGACAATTGGGTCACTTATCACATAATTAATATTTATATAACTCTTTAAACCCTTTATTAAAACGAAATTTTAGTACGACTGAAAGGGTTTTCATCCATATTTTGTTCAAAGGATGAGACATTTTTTTAGCTCAATCTTATAAACAATAATTTGAATTCATTTTCTTATTATTGAAAACATACAAATATATTCGAATATAATGATCCGTAGATGTTTTTAAATCGCGATCTGAATGGCAAACGTGTACAGAACTTTTTACGTAATGACAGACAAACCTTATAAGCTTATGTTTAAGGGTAAAGCAACGACTGCTACACGTAGTAGTAAGTACATTTAATGTATGTATAATAGAGATATGTTATAGCGTATAACGATACTAAGTAACTGCTGTAAATAATTTTGCACGAACTAGTCATATCAGGACTTGACACGCCACGCTTAGAAGTAATTCTGATTGTAACCGACTAATTACATATACGATGTTTCATCCAGGCTTTGTTTAAATATGGTGAATATGCCCATCATTTCTTAATGTCGTTTCCTGATATTCCTTACGTTAAGATTAGTAAGTGTATTTTTGACTCTTTTCAAACGTATGTTTTAGTTTTTAAAACGTCTTTATTTAAATATATAAGTTCGGTACCTAATGTAGGTTAACTGCTACATAAATATGAAATATCCACAACTGTTTTGCGATAATGGCCATCGTTTCAATATAACAATTTATATTTTCGTAACATATTCTATTATTTGTATACTTTAGTAGATTGTGCAGTTTGCTGCTCGGCTTGTACATTTTGTTAAGACATATAACCTTATATTTCAATTATAAAACGAAAAATCAAAGAAACATCTTTTGCATATTTCAAACGAACAACTTCGAGGTTCTGCGCTACTAATTTTTTTTATGGCCCCTTTTTATCGTTCTATTGCTGGAGCACCGGTCTCCTCTCAGAATGAGAGGGTTAAGGCTATAGTCTGAAATGCTGGCCAAGTGCGGATTGGTAAATGTCACACACCTTTAGAGAACATTTTTGTTATGCACTTTAAGATATGCACGTTTCGTCGCGATATTTAACATTTATGACACATTTTGTAAAGAGGTGCACGCCAAGATTTGAACCCGGGCCTCTAGAGTGAGAGGCTGAATTTTAAACCACTAGGATATCACCGCAATTTAAATGTATTTCTGAATTTAACTGTTACCTTACAGCTTCACAATTATTGGTATTAATGAAAATAGTAATCTTAATCCTCTATTATATAATGTACAAGTCAAATTGAAATTGATTTGTGAAATTCCGTAGCTGGAACATAGTGCCGAAGGCAGCATGCATTTTAGTCAGCTTCAAACAGTTCCAAGCGATTTTACCTGCAGGCGATAGTTAACGCTTTCAGCATTTTTAGAGAACAGAAGATTTTCCATTCCATTCCATTTACCATTCGAATTTTTTTAAAAGAAATCAGACTAAAAAGATTATCTTTTATAGGCAAAACATAAATGGATGAAAAAAGTATTATGACACACGCACAGCACTTCCCTTGCTACTGTAAGTTGCTGTAAGTCGTCCATTCCAGTCCTCGCCCCGTCATCTCAAATATTCACTCTTGTTCTTATATGCTGTAAGGGCCTGTCAGACAGATCGAACCTACTGTTATCACAATCCCGGAAAGTTAGTCTTAGCAAAGTAGAAAAAGGATAGTTCGACCCTAATAAATGAAATAACCTTACACATATGTATTAGTAATCAATTAAAGATTATCTGAAATATATTAGGTAAAAGCGAATTATCAAATAATATCATTGATTATTTTTTAATGTTATTTAGAAAATTATGTGCCAGAATGAAAAATTCCTATAAACATGTAAAAGAACAAAGAAATAAAAAGCAGACCGGATGCCTTTTAACTGGTTCCGGTATTCGGTGGCGATTTTAGTGCAAAAAGAAAATCCGTGCTGCCGTGCATTTGCGAGGATAAAGGAACGACTCTTGATTCCATTTACAACCAACATTTTAGTGCAAAATGTTCTTTTTAAGCGCAATTGGTAATTTTATCTCGCGGTCAATTTAACAGGTCCTGTTTTTAAAGTTTCTAAAGCTTTTATATATATCATGACCAAAATCGATTATTTTATAATTCCTTAATTTGCATTATTTATACTTATTGATTCGTTGTTAACTATCCAAAAGTTACTTGCATCTTAGGGGAATTTGTGCAATTCTCATTATTACAAATTTCGCTTAATGATTGTCATGGCTTGTAGAAGAAAGTGTTCTCCAAAATTTTCTGTAGACACGTGTTTTAATAATACAGGACTATCATATTTCTAAAACGAAAACCGTTGAAACTAGTGCTTAAATTCAAGATATTATTTGTGACAAACCGTGGAATAAATCGCGTCATTGAAAAATTATAATGAAAATTATGCATTATTATGAAATGAAAAATTCGCACGAGTAAATTTTAATTTATCTTTATCATATCTTAAACATTATTTCATCGACAGGCGTCACATAAATTTAAATTCATCGATACATATAATGATTAAACATTTATGTGAGTATTTGCGTCGTAGTAATTATCTTTGACTTGTACATTATTACGATCTATGACTTTTAGATCTATGACTGTTAGCCGAATAGACCAATATTATAGTAATGCCGAGTTTCAATCTGGGTGTGAAAAATTATTATTGTTATTACAGGTATATTTCTTTCAAATCGTTAATATTGAGAAAAATATCAGAATTATGCGGGGAGAGCTCCGCAGTTATTCATTCAAGCTGTTTTCGTGATAACAGTCATAATTGAGTTTATTATATTTTTCATTTGTAAATGATTTCCACGAATTAGGACGATATTACAATCTCTATATTCTCATTTCTGTGCATTTTGTTCATCCCCTAATTGATGTAATAAATGATTACTAAAGCTTAACCAAGACGTTCAATGTTTATAAAATTTTTGTTGATTAGCTACTTTAATTATACGGATCTCGCATGTTTGAAGAATTTGGTGATGTGAGTATTGGGAAAGACCTGAAATATGTATTATTTTTGCGCACAAAAATAATACTCCTTCGCCCCGCGTGTCGATGCCTATTCGCAAAACATTTTTATAACCCAACACCTATTTAATTACGCGCCTAGAAGAACTTCACAGCGTTTTATAGTATTATTTTCTATGCTTGAACATTACAACACTTTTTAAACAACAAGCAGTTTAAACCCATAAACACATAATTGAATTAATCTCCGTAGTTCTTTACTATACATGAAATTAGTATAATCTGATTTCGTATGACATGGACCGAGCAGCGAACCAACCTGGGCCTACCCCAAATTTATTATAAACTGCTCTTAAATTTCTTGTTAAACTTTCCGAACGAAACTCTCAGTAATTTATAATTAAGTAAATAATTGTGTACTGAACTTATTACCGAACATAAACCTTGTTTCATTAACCAAAACGTTCCAATTATTATGAAGAATGGAGATTGTCCATTATTTTAGATTATTGTATAATAATAAGTATTGTATTTAAATAACTACTCGCATATTTTATCGTGGAATTGGACCGAATGTTTAATTACAGCGCGTACAGTGAGCGGTACTTCGCTTGCGGCAATGAGTGTATGTACCGACGGTTTTAGTCAAAGCACACTGCGTGTTACAATTTTTTGTCAAACTATTTTTTTGTCAACCATTTGGTAAGATACGTTTTTTCGTATTTTATTACGAATTGTTTTTATTAATAATGTTACCAAAATAACATTTTGTTAAAATTACATTTTTTATTATTATTCAGTAGTTGTTTTTATTAATACTTCGTTAAAATGAACTGTGTTTGTTATTTCGTATAATATTTTATCAAGTTGTATTACGCGATTTTTATCTGCTCATTTATGTCCACGTAACGAGTTATAAACTTGCTATTGACACGCGTCGAGAGCTGCCGTCGATCGCTACTTTTGTTGTCGGCGTTGCCGCTCGTGTGTGTGCTCAATTAACTTGTAAATGCATAATTTAATGTAAAAAGTACCTACATTGTATCATCTGTTCCGTTGTAAAAATAAAATTTGGAAATGTGATGTTTGTTTAATTTTGATATACATATGATTTAATCTTAAGTGTTACAAGTAGTATTTTTAATATACCTGTCCTATCTGTCTGGATGTACCGTAGATATATAAATCTTGGAAGCATCAGGTTTAGGACTTTGATACGACCGTTACTGTATTACACACCTCCGGAAACGATATCAACTTACTGAGACCACGGGGTGGTGAAAACAAAGCGACTGAAAACTAGGGGCCGTTATTTCCGGGAAGTGCCTCATATACATAGGGTAAGTGAAGTACCTGAACGTTCCTTCCGATATACCGGAGCCTTTCATAATGCGTCGAGCGGAAATAGATTTTATTGTGAAAAAATCCTACGTAATCCGATCTGTCTCAAAAAGGTCGAGCATCTTTTCTTGTTACCAAAAAATAACTGTTATTGGAGGCTACTGGACAGTCTTCTTTTGGAAATCATTGATCTCAACTAGAACGCTGCGGTGAAGTAAGACTGAATTAATAGCAAGGTTTCACAGTGTATCTACCGTTAACAAAGCTTACGTAGAATTATTAAGTTCGCAGTAAAATGTTGTTTTGTTATTATAGCCACATCTATAGCGCAAGTTAAAGAAATCTCATTAATATAATCCATTATACAAGTATATTGCTCTTTCCATTAATACATAAAAGAATATTGAAGCAGTAACATTGAATATCCAACTTATCAAAACTCTTCATAAGAGTTTCACATTATGAATATGACCCATATCAAAGCATGCCTGTCAACAACGACCCAGCTATATAAAATGTTTCCGACCCATGCCAATAAATAAAATGGCTGAGTATTTTTATATCTCAGTTAATAAAATCTGGCTTAGTTACACAACAAAGTGACGGGGTCAAACTTTGTATATTTGATTTTTTTCTCAAGGTAGCACTTATTACACGTTGGAAAACAAATTGTTGGTTGTTGTTGGTAGGCAACGACCAATTAATTGCTTGCTGATGACCTCGAGAGCATTTTAAAACCAATCTCAGACAGTTAAGGCTTCGCTTGGCATTGATCACAGTTGTGTTGCTATCCTTAAGGAGAGAGACAAGCCGTTTCGTCTTTTATTAATTGTGAAATCAGTACTATCAGTAAAGTTACAACTCACTACCAATGACACCAATCACAAAATCAAGGTTTCTTTAATTCAGGTGCACGATGATTGAGGTAATAGCGATCATCGATGATGGTGACCTGTGCTGTTTGGATCTCAAAAAAACTTTTTTCATCGAACAGGATCGTCTCAAACATGGCGCTGGTCGTTTTGTTTTATCCAGTTTGTCCCTCCGTTTGTCGGTTACCGTACCTCTTTTTCCTCTGAGCAAAGCGAAGCGACACTGTAGTAAATTCAACTGAATCTCTTCACTGTGTTTCAATGTCAATGGTTTTTCTATTCGTGAACTAATAATACATGTTAGGTTACTTTCTTTATCTATTAATTCTTCATGAACTTAAAACTCTGAATTACTTAAAATTCAAATAACTATGTGCTTTTCTCTAGTAGGTTGTTATTACAATATCATAGTGTCATATAACAAAGCAGAAAAGCTAGATAAATCTGTTCGATAGTAAACGAATATGCCCGTGCCTGAGGAATGCAGAATATCATGATTTCTCTCTAACAATTATTTCAAGTACTTATGTTATAAAAGCGAGTTCGACTATCCCATCTACCCGCAGCGTAATTTTTACTAATGTACAAATACACAATGCGAAATATTCAAAATTATCATCGTCATACTGTTTATTATTCTACTGTAGGACAAAGGGTCAGAATGAAGGGTGAAAAGCGAACGTCTGCCACGCTGTCTAAGCGCGGGATGGTAAATTTATAACCGATTAGAGAACTTTGTAAAGAACTCTAAGGGCTACCGGTTTCTATACGTTTGTTTTTTTGTTGTAGC